>CAUYUJ010010813.1:423724-453724 GCA_963575745.1 Prorocentrum cordatum | reverse complement strand
CCGCACCGAAGCTGCAGCCCCAGAGCCAGCCGCCGTGGCACCAGCAGCTGGCCAGGCGGCGGCAGCAGGCGAAGGCGATCCGCAGGCAGCCGCGGCAGCTGCCGCCGCCCCCAGCCAGGACGCAGCCCCTGGGCAGCCACCTGGGGACGGTGCTGCTGCTGCTGGTGCTAGCCTTGCTGAGCCACCCAGCCTGCGCGGCCCAGATGGCTCAGCCAAGCCGGAGCAGCTCAGGCGAGAGCTGGCCCGAGCCACACCCGTCCCAGCGGACGTCACTGCGTGAGCCTCCCACGCGGTGCCCAGGAGGTGAGCCAGGGGCCAGGCCCAGCGCGCCACGGCTGGCCCGCGTGGGCAGGCGCGAGCAGGGCATCCTGGCCACCCGCAGGCGGCGCAGGGCGAGGCGGTGGTGCCTCGCACCGCGCCTGGGGGCCTCCCCTCAGGACAGCCGCCACTGGAACTCGGTCTCCTACATCTTCCACCAGCGGGGCTCCCTGGAGTACACCGACATGCCGGACGACCTGGCGGCAGCCCCAGGCAGCGGCGCGCGCGCCGCAGAGAGGTTCGCTCAGGAGTTGTGCGACGATGCTTGGAGTCATCCGTGGAGCATCGTCTACAGGCGACTTCTACGGCAGAGCGTGGATGACTGGCAGGCAGCTGAGGAGGCCGCCTACGAGAAGGAGGCCAACCACAGCATGGTCTGGGACGTCAACCTACAGCGCTGGAGCCTCCATACCGTCCAGGCCCCCCAGTTCGCTCAGGGCCCACTGTCCCCAGACGACGGTGGGCCACCAGCTCAGGCAGCAGTTCCACCTGAAAACGCCCAACGTTTCTCAGGCGATGGTTTCCCAGACGGCCCTGGCGAGGCCCCGCCGCCTGCCCAGGGTCGGCGTGCCTCAGACGACGGTGGCGTGTCAGGCTGTGGTCTCCAGCCTCCCCCAGTCATCGCCCCTGGCGCTCGGCATGGAGGTCCCCATCGGCAGTCCGTGACGCTGGAGGCCCAGGAACCCGACCCCGGCCGCGACCCTGCTGGAGGTTTGCGCGGTGCTCTCCCTGGGGATTACCATCGTATTTCAGCTGGTGGTCTCTCTCGCACGGGGGCCCAACGGATTTCAGCAGCTCCCTCTGGCAGGCGTTCATTTCGAGGTGCTCATATCGCAGAGGGTTTTTTCTCAGGCAGGGCGACGCAGTCTACTACAGAGGGGGGTCTCTCTGGTCTCTCTGGCCCTGCCCAACCTGGAGGAGGCTGCCTGGATGTTGGCGGGCAGAGCGAGGCGAACTTGACGGCCATCAGCGAGGACAGCGGTGGCAGGCCATACCAACCACCAGCAGCAGGGGCACGGAAGGGTTCCCGACGGCGGCGCAGCAACAGGCCCTTCACCTTCCACAGCCTCAACGCCAGCCTCAGTTGGGGTAACGGCGTGGCGCGCCTCCAGGGCGCGGCACACTAGCAGAGGTCCGAGGGCAGGTTTCTGTTCAAGGCTTTCCAGGAGCACGGCAAGCGACACTTGTGGGCCGAGGAGAGCGCGAGGGTGCGCCAGCTGGGATGGAGGGCCCTGCCAGTTCCAGCCACCCACGGACCGAGCGGGCGCGACTCGGTGGGCGTCTTGCATGCTGTGCCTGCATGTGTCAGCGTCACTCTTGCGCCCGAGCAGCGACACTGGGACATCTCTCCCCCAGGAGGTGCGGGCAGGCTTTGGGTGGCCCCGATCGAAGCCAAACACAGTGGCGAGTTCTTGCTTTATTGTGCTTACTGCGTTACTGGTCAGAGGTTTTCGCCTGTGGGCAACGCGGCTAGTTTGGCCGGTTTCATCGTGTGGGTGGTCAAGCTCCAGCTACCTTTGATCGGCGTCGCGGTTTGGGAGAACCTCCCTGAGCATCTGGAGCGCTCAACGTGGCCGTCGGGTGTGCTCCTCCTGCTCGCCTTCATCATTGGAAAGCTTGACGGCGGTGGGCGCCCCATCGTGTGGCCTTGCCCAAGCAGAGTCTGGGGGGCCTGGCAGCTCCCCTCCATGAGACGGCGGGGGGCAGCGCGCCCCGCGGGTTACGACTACACGGCAGCTGGGCAATCGTCAGAGAAAGCACTGTGGAAGGCCCTCCTGGACGAGGAGTTGGTCCTTGGCACGGGCACCCGTGCCGCTACTATGCTGGCCGACTTGGCCAAGTGCTACGAGATTTTTCCTCCGCCGCGAGGGGGGGAGCTACAGGGCGCCGACGTCCACCTCGATATGCTGCAAGTGGGTCCCAAGTCGGTGGAGGCGGCGCTCCTCTACGCAGCCCGTAGCCGAGCCCCAGCTCAGTGGGCAGCGGCCAAGCCAGATCGAGTTGCGCTCCTTCCTGCGCCCTGGCTGCCGCCCGCGCGGCAGCGGATCAATGGGCGCAAGCAGGGCGGCTGGTTGCAGCGCCACGCGGACGCGGTCAACCCAGCGGTGCTCGGCGGTTCCCCCTCGCAGGAGCCCCCTTTCAAGTCGGGCCAGGCGGGCGCGCCCTACTGCCAGCTCGGCGTCGACTACAACGAGTTCGGCACCATGCAGCTCTACTACTGGCAGCGTGGCCGCAGCCCGACGTCCGCCTCAGTGCGGGGCCAGCTCGCAGCGTACAACGCGGTTCCCACCTATCGAGATGTCTGTCTCCTGCTTCAGCAGCAGAGCGCCTCCATCCGCAGCTTGCGCGATCGTCTGAGGCACTACGTGTTGCTGGAAGGTATCGAGGAGCTGCAGAATCTCTTTGAAGTCTTCTCCTCCCGCGAGAGGCAGCACGAGGATGTGCAGGAGCTCTCAGCTTGGCATCTGTGGTGCAGTCGCCATGCCTCCTACCTGGAACGGCAGATCGGCGTGGAGCGGCGCCAGTCCCTCAAGCGGCGTTTGGAGGACGATTTACCTGGTTCGCAAGGGCTCATTCACAGGAGACGCAGTCACTTCGCAGACGTTCGGGCTAAAGGAAGGGCGGACCTCAGCGCGCCGCCAGAGGGGGGCGCGTCGCAGCTCAAGCAGGAGCTCAAGGCCACCAAGCGCATGCTGGAGTACTGTGGTCCTCTCAGGGCCCTCCTCGGCGAGGCCAAGCGGGCCGTGCCTTGCCCTCGGCTGCAGCAGCAGAGCGCTTGCGCGCCCCCGACAGCCCGCCCCGAGGCGGCGCCCAACCAGCCACGCGTCCTGGAGGCTTGTCGGGGATACCACAAGTGCGTCAACGGCGGCAAGGTGGCGCGCACCCAGCTGGCGGCCGTTCAGCTGCAAGAAGGTCGTGGTCGACTCCAAGGGCTCCAGGCCAAGATCGTCAAGAGTGCCGTCAAGAGGGGAAGTGTGGCGGTTCCCCTGCTGGTGGCAGCTGGCGCCACTGGCCGCGCCGTGCGCCAGCGCCCAGACCACGAGGCCCAGGACGAGGAGCTGCGCGTGACAGACCAGACCCCCCCGCAGGGGCCGCCTGCTCAGGTCCTTTGGGAGCCAGTGGCAGCAGCCAGGGCGGCCTTGAGCAGGATGAAGGCATTGCCAGATGGGCCTGGTTGCATGGCGTGCCGCCCCCCGAGCTCATCCCAGAGCACCGCGTGAGGTCGATCGCAGACGACGCTGTGGTTTGGGCGTCTTTCTGGATCGACAGGTTCGACCTGGACGTCCACCTCAACGAGGTGGACTACTGCGCGTGGTGCTCCGAGTACCTGGAGGTGTTTGTGGGCGCCGCCGGGCCCCCGTCCGAGAGCACCTCCTCCGGAGCAACCCTGGGCGCGCGGCGGAGCCTGCGACAGGCGCAGCTTGCCAGGATGAGGTCCGACTCGGACTCAACCAGCAGACAGAGACGACGGCCCTGCGGCATCATTTCGGCGTGCGGCACCTGTTCAGGGCGCGCTTCAGGAGCTTGCTTGGGGACCGCGCTCCACCCGCACCAGCTCCGCGGCATTAGTGGGTCTACGAGCCGCTCTCCTCGGGTTCCGACAATCAAGGTGGAGATGTGGCGGTTCGGGCTCAGGGGCAAGCCCACGGCTACGACGACGACGAAGAGTTTGATGCCCTCTGCGTGCACTGTGTCGTGCGGATCCGCAGTTCAGCCCAGTTGGCCCACCCTGCTCGGTGCGTCGGCGTCGGTCGGGGGGACAAGGACGAGCTCGCCTGCTCCCTGGACCTGGGCGACGGTGCGGCTACGGCGGGGGCCTCTTCTCACGCCGTCCAGGTCGGCGTTACGTTCGGGGTGTGCGCGTGTGCGGTTACTGCAGCTCGATCGCCAGGGCCATCCGCGGACCCTGCAGGCGGCTCGATCCCAGGGATTCTGGGATCGTGGACGCTGTGGCGTTTCCTCCGCATCAGGCGAGGCCAAGGCCCAAAGGCGGGCAAGGATCTGTGTTGAGGCCGTTGTGCTCGTGCAATGATCTGAATGGTCTCTCTGTTGTGCGTTTCGGCCCTCCTTGGCGCGGCGGTGTCCGTGAGCTGAGGAGCCTGGGCGGGGTGGCCGCTCGGGGCGCGCGGGCCTCTCTTCCCGCGCTGCGGGTGGCCTGGGCGTGGCGCATATTTTTCTCGGCCCCCCTTGGCACCAGGCTAAGGGGCCTAGGGTGGGGCGCGGCCTCGCGGGGGCCACTGCGCTCGGCCGCTGCCCGCAACTCGGCCCTGTCAGGCTCGGAAGGCGGCTGAGGGCCGCTCGAGGGCCCAGCGCATGGGCGTGGAGAGGTGTCGACGCCCCAGGCTGCCGTGGCACCAAAGCACCAACACACACACACACACACACACACACACACACACACACACACACACACGCACACGCACACGCACACGCACACGCACACGCACACGCACACGCACACGCACACGCACACGCACACGCACACGCACACGCACACGCACACGCACACACCCACACCCACACCCACACCCACACCCACACCCACACCCACATCCTTGTTCTTTATTATTATATACCCCCACCTACCTCGTATTCTGGCCGATAGCGACCCAACCCGGGACCTCCCATCCTGATTGTAAAAAATCAATACAAAGTGGCCGTTTTTCTTCTCAACATCGTCTTCCTTGTCGTCGACGATGCGAAAAGCGTGGCAGGAATGGGAGGCGGCGCACATCGCGCGCGGCAGTCAATCTGGGCCCGCCCATCCTGACATTAAAAAATCAATACAAAGTCTCCGTTTTTTCCTCTCAGCATGGCCTGCCTTGTCGCCGACGGTGCGAAGTATGTGGCAGCAGTGGGACGCGGCGCACATATGGGACGCGGCGCACATCGCGCGCGGCCGTCAATCCGGGCCCGCCCATCCTGACTGTCAAAAAACAATACAAAGTCTCCGTTTTTCCCTCTCTGCATGGCCTGCCTTGTCGCCGACGGTGCGAAATATGTGGCAGCAATGGGACTCGGCGCACATCGCGCGCGGCCGTCAATCCGGGCCGCGGGCCCTCCCATCCTGATTGTAAAAAACAATACAGAGTTGCCGATTTTCCTTTCATCATGGCCTGTCTTGTCGTCGACGATGCGAAATGCGTGGCAGGAGTGGGGCGCGGCGCACATCGCGCGCGGACTTCTGGGGCAACCCCAAGGCGGGAAGGGCCACCTTACTTGTCAGAAACAATGCCATGCTGATTTTCCCTGCCCACATAGCTAGCTGTTCTTGTCGTCCACCCCGCAAAAGTGCATGGCAAGAAGTGGGCGCGGCACACCCCCCTTCCCACCCCGCTCGAAGTGAATGAAATGACCTTCCCGCTTGGGCGCCGAGCGAAATTTTCTCAAAGTTGCGCTCCCGCTTTGGCTCGGCGCGCGTTTTTAGCTCGCCAATTCATTGGGCACCCGGGCGTTCCAGGAGGCCCTGGGGTGACGAATGCCTGGGAGGTTTTTGCTTGTTCAGGCTTTTGGAGGGCCTCCTGAGGCTCCCCGCGGTTTCTTGGCGCTACGGCCGTCTGGAGGCCATCTTGGGCGCCTTGGAACGATCTTTCGGCGACTCAGGGCCCCTCGGATCGCCTCGGGGGCGTCTCGGCTCTCTTGGGGCGTTCCTGGAGCGTTCTGGGACCTGGAAGTCAGCGCCGAAGAAGAACACCATCGCTGGGACCGGCGTGCCCAGGACCTGCTCGGGGTTCTTTTCGTCCGGGGGCCCCCAGGGGCCACCCCGCGCGCGCAAATGAGAAGATTGTTGACTAGTCACCGGAGATCTTAGCACGCCTCTGGCCCGTGGGGCTGGCCCGGGACCTGCACAGATGGGACGCGGCGCACATCGCGCGCGGGGAACGTTTAGCCGCCCACGATATCAGATAAACGACGGGCGTCGGACGCGACGCGCTTGCTTCTTACGTTGTGGGAGGGCGGGTGGGAGTGGACGGAGCCCTCTCGCTCGTTCGAGCTGGCTAAGTTGACCCCCCCCCCTCCCCCCCCCCAACACACACACACACGCACACACACACACACACACACACACGCACATACGTACATACGTACATACGTACATACGTACATACGTACATACGTACATACGTACATACGTACATACGTGCATACTTACATACGTACATACGTACATACGTACATACGTACACACGTACATACGTACATACGTACATACGTACATGCGTACATACGTACATACGTACATACGTACATACGTACATACATACATGCATGCATGCATGTATGCATGCATGCATGCATGCCATGCATGCCATGCATGCATGCATGCATGCATGCATGCATGCATACATAGATACATACATACATACATACATACATACATAGATACATACATACATACATACATACATACATATATACATACATACATACATACATACATACATACATACATACATACATACATACATACATACATACATGCATACATACATACACACATGCCCTCGGAGACGCCGAGACATGCCCTCGGAGACGCCGAGACAGGCTTGCAGCGCGAGGGCGCAATAACAGCGCACCGCGCATCGCGGGGCTCGAGCGCGAAGTCAAGTAGCCTAGGCTCCAAGAGAGGCCTGGAAGGACCCAAGACCTAGGGATCCGATGTTGTGTGTTTTTACTGCGGTGCCCACGAAGTCCCGACTCTCATCCTGTTTTTGTTTCACTGTCCGAGGGCCGGGTGTTGGCCCCTAACTTGTTGTGGAAATTGAGCAATTGTCAGAGTGAGGGGACCGAGCGATCGAACCCCATCCCTGGGTGCGTGGCTGAAGTGGGAGTCCGCGGCGCGGATTCTGCTTGTTGTCGCCGTCCTGGTCGCGACCCGCCCGCGACCCACCCGCGACCCGTGCGATCCACCCCGCGATCCACCCCGCGACCCACCCGCGACCCTCCCGCGACGCACCCGCGACCCACCCACATTGCTTTGACGAGAATTCGGCGCATGCGGCGGGCTTCCTCAGAGCCTTGCAGGCTGCCAACGACCCCACTGCCCACTTCACTTTCACTCGTGTCAGCAACTACTGGGGCTATAGCTCTTATATTTGCTCCCATGCGCGCTGCGCGAGGTCTGATGACCTAGGTCCCATGACCAGATCGGACGGCAGGGGCCGTTGGCATGAGGGAAAAGGGAAGGAGGTACGAGATCTGCTGCATGCAGCTGGTTATCGACCCGACAAGAGAGCCCCAACGTAGCCCAATATGGCCCCCCAAACGGCCCCCTGGCAACCCTCCCTGGCCTTCGCTCCCCTGTGCAGCAGCTGGGGCACGCTCAGGCAGTGCCAAGGGGATCGCTGCTAGCACGCACTCTGGGACCCTTCAGTTCAGCGATCTGGCCCCTGAGCGTCACCATGGCGACCAGGCCCAAGACTACGGAGCTCAAGGATCTCGGTGTTCCAGCGTATCGAAATGCTTCAGTTCAGCAGTCGTCGCCTCCCTGGTCGACATGGTGACGCTCAGGGGCTAGATCTTTGAGCTGAAGGATCACAGGGCACGTGGGGCCGTAAATCGGAAGGTTACCGGGCCCTTTCGGACATCACATCGTGGCCCAAACCTTGCTAAACACCTGGGGCGTTCCACAAAGGGCTTCGTCTTCGGCGCCATCTCGCCCTCGGCGGAAGGCGGGCGGAAGTAAAACGTCGGCGCCAGGATTCGCCGGCGGAAGTAGACGCGGCGCGCCGACATGCTTTGACTCCTGATTTCAGGATCTCGAGCTAGCCGACACGTACCCCACGATGGAACGCGGGCGGAGCCGACGCGAAGATGTGTGAGACCCTGCCACAGCCGTCTCAAAGAGGGAGGAGGCGGCAGGAGAGAAGAGCACTTCGACCAAGATCAACCCCTGCTCCCAGGGTTCCTCCGGCCTTGCTTCTGAGCCGTGTCTATAGCCGTGGCGACGAGCACCTTCGGGCTCTGAGGAGGAGCAGGTGCCGGTGCCGCTGCTCGTCCGGAGTCCTGGATAGCTCGACTACACGTAAGAGTGACCTTTCGCTGGAGTGACCTCTGGTGCGGGCACAATGGGGTCCCCCGATCACCGATTGCGATGCGATAGTAGCGTCTTGCGCGCCTGAGTTTGGTCCCCCCGCGGACCCCCAAAAGCCGCGCACCAAAGGTCACTCTTACCCAGGGTCACTCTTGCGTGTAGCCGAATAGCCCTCGTCGCGCGACTGGATTCTTCTCGAGATGCTGGTCAGAGCGCACCCCGTGGCGACGAGAACCTTCGGGCTCTGAGGAGGAACAGGTGATGGCGCCGCTGCTCGTCCGGAGTCCTGGCCTCCTCCTCCTCCTCCTCCTCATCCTCCTCCTCCTCCTCCTCCTCCTCCTCCTCCTCCTCCTCCTCGTCGCGCGACTGGATTCTTCTCGAGATGCTGGCCAGAGCGCGCCCCGGGAGAGGGCCGTGGAGCAGCGGCATCGGTACCCTTCGCTCCCCCCTTTCAGGCGGGGCGCCCCGGCCTCCGCAACGGGCACGCCCCAGGAGCGAACGAGAGAGACGTGCGCGCACGTGCACAGACGTGGGCCTCGAGGGAGTGCATCACGCGAGCGCTCGTCACGTGTGGGCGGCCCCGCAGAATGGGAGAACACTCGTGTGCGTGGCTTGGCGTGCGCGTCCTCTCTCGTCTCCCCAATGTCGGCGCCCTCGACGTCGACGTCCTCGCATGTCGGCCCTGACTCCGGCGGCGAGCGAGGAGGGGAAGTGAGCAGGAGAAGGCCTTCTCAGCAGGCTCGGAAGGCCCCGGGCCTTTGCGAAGTTTTCCAAGCCTTCCCCGAAGGCATAGCAACCTTCTCCGAAGGCCCGCGGGCTCCTGAGAAGCCCCGCCGCCTTCCGAGCAGGCCCGCCCCTTCTCACTCCCCCCCCTCGCTCGCCGCCGACCGCTGTCGGCGTCCTCGACGTCGACGCCCTCGCATCTCGGCCCTGACCGCACCAGCCAGGCCGGCCCTCTCCGCGCGCCCGCCCCCAGCCCTCCGGAGGGGATCGACGCCATCGGCGGCCGGCTGCCATTCGGCGGCACCGCGCTTGGCAGGACGGCCCTGTTCCGGAGGCCGGCTCGCTGGGGGGCAGGGGGCGCGCGCGGTGAAAGTTTTGCGCTGTTCTCTCGGCGGCGAGCCCGGGGGAAAAGTGGGAAGGGGCGGGCCTTCTCAGAAGGCTCGGAAGTCCCCCAGCCTTCTGAGAAGTTTCCTAAGCCTTCCGCGAGGGCACATAATACTTCTCAGAAGGCGCGAGGGCTCCTGAGAAGTCTCGCCGCCTTCTGAGAAGGCCTTCTCCTTCTCACTTCCCCCCCTCGCTCGCCGCCGAGCTCCTGGCATCGCAGCATGTGCTCGACAGATTAGGATCGTGGGCTGCGGCGCGCCATTGCGCGCAGAGATCGCCTGCGTCGGGGCCTGGAACGAGAAAGCAATTGCAGGGGCCAGTTCGACTCTGCCGATTCGAGTCGGTTCGATTTCGAGGGTTTCGATTTCGATTCGGCTCGACTCTGGATTCCGATCTCGGTTTGAATGTTCCTTTGTGTATGCAGAGGCTCGGGCCAGCGGACCTCGATCTCCATGCCCTCCGATTTGCATGCCGACTCGATGGATTCGATTGCCGATTCGGATTCACGATTCTATTATGGATTATCCTGCAACTGTGATGGAGGCAGGCAATCACGCAAATCCAGGGTTTGCTCGTTTCCGCTGGCCCCGGGAAGATCTCGTGGGCAGCCGACGCTGCGCGGGAATGCGCCGATCGATTTCCTCTGACCATCCAGTGGTCTAGTGTCTTCGTTTTGACTCAGCAGCGCCCCGCGTCTCCTCCTCTCCTCTCCTCCCGCCCCTCCCTCACCTCTGCCCTCCGCACGTTCCTGTTTTGGCACACCACCTCGCATGTTCCTCCTAGGGAGCTCCGCCGAAGCCACCAGTGGCAGCGGCCGCACGGTGGCGCCGCGCCCACCGCGGCACACCGCTCGCGCGTTTCGTGGCCCCGTGGGGAGCTGCACCGCACGCCGCAGCGGCATCCTCCGCATGGCGGCACCGTGCCCACTTCAATTTCGGTGCACCCCTCACACGCTTCGTTGCCCCATTGGGGGGCTCCGCCGACGGCCCACACTGCAGCGTCCGCGCGGCGGTGCCGCTTCTGTTTCGGCACCTCCCTCACAGGTTTCGTGTCTCCACGGAGAGCTCCAGCGAAGCCACCAGTGGCAGCGTCCGCATGGCGGCATTGCACCCGTTTCGGCATACCCATCACACATGTCGTGGCCCTACAGGGAGCTCCGCCGAAGGGCCCAGTGGCAGCGTCCTCACGGCGGCACCGTCTCTACTTCGGCACACCCATCACACGGTTCGTGGCCACCCTCCCTCGTCCCACCTGCCTCGCGATACGCGCAGCTCCACATGGATTTGGTTGCTGTCCAGCTAATTTTCTGGGGGGACCGTTAAGCCTTTAGGGGGTTGTGCTTTGTGTGAGCAGCTAGAGTTCTGCGAGAATGGTTTCCGTGGTTTCCGCTGGCCCCTTGGGGAGGGGAGTCCGTGGGCAGCGGAAGTTCTGCGGATGTGACGCGGGATCCGGAGACAGATACAGTGGAGACCCATGCCAAGAACACCCTGCTTGCCTCCAGAGCCCCCTGGGTTTCTTGGGTTTCGATGGCTTTGCGATGGAACGCGCGACGCTCCCACACCAAAAACCGATGGACGTCCTGGGGTCTCAGGGTTGGGTTCCTTGTGGAAGGCTTCTTGTGGTCGGGCCCCTACTGTATGAGCGTCGATGGGCTGGGTTTAGAGGGACCTGGCTTAGTGATGTGTACCTGGGGGCGCCTTGTGGCAAGAGCTCTGCCAAGTTATCGGTCCAGGTGTTCCCCCAACCGTTGTGGAAACCCTTCGGGGCACCTTTGGGGGAGGATGGCGGCGAAGATCAGGAGGAGGAGGAGGAGGAGGAAGACGAACGCCACAGGGAACCCTTAGGTCGGTCTAACGTAAAATAGAGAGGAGGAGGAGGAGGAGGAGGAGGAGGAGGAGAAGGAGGAGGAGGAGGAGGAGGAGGAAAAGGAGGAGGAGGAGGAGAGAGGAGGAAGAGGAGCAGGAGGAGAAGGAGGAGGAGGAGGAGGAGGAGGAGGAGAGGAGGAGGAGCAGGAGGAGGAAGGAGGAGGAAGTGGAGGAGGAGGAGGAGGAGGTGGAGGAGGAGGAGGAGGAGAGGAGGAGAGGAACACGAACGCCACAGGGAACCCTTAGGTCGGTCTAACGTAAAAAAAAGAGAGGAGGAGAGGAGGAGGAGGAGGAGGAGGAGGAGAGGAGGAGGAGGAGGAGGAGAGGAGCAGGAGGAGGGAGGAGGGAGGAGGAGGAGGAGGCAGGAGGAGAAGGAGGGAGGAGGAGGGGGAGGGGGAGGGGGAGGGGAGGGGGGAGGGGGAGGGGGAGGAGGAGGAGGAGGAGGAGGAGGAGGGAGAGAGGAGGAGGAGGAGGAGGAGGAGGAGGAGGAGGAGGAGGAGGAGCATGTTGGGAGCAGGCAGCAGGGGACAGCGCCAACCGGGTCAGGCTCGGGTGCCGCGCAGGGCCCGCCCGCCCTCCTTTGGCTTCCCCTGGCCCACGCTCGGGAGAGTGCTGTGCGGCCAGCGGGGGCGTCCGCGACGTGGCCTCGGTGGGCCAGCGTCAGTGTCGTTTAACCGATCCCTATCCCCATCCCTATCCACAGCTCGAGCCCCTATCCCCATCCCCATCCCCATCCACAGCTCCCTTTCGGTGACAAGATCCGACAAACAGCTCCCCATAAGACCCGGCACATGTTTGGGGATCCCGTCCACGCAATCCTGTCTTTGGACAGAAGGCCTAAGGAGGCCCTGGGGTTGGTTAAACCATCAGGCCTTGAAGGTTCGCAGTGGCCCATGGCCGACGGCACGCGGTTATCGTTCACTTGGCACGCGGTTGGCACGCATTTGGCGCGCTGATTGTTTCACCGTTTGGTTACTGACGTTCGCCCTGGCCGTCAGAAGAAAAAGAAAGCTGGCGCAAGAGGGACGTTCTCCTGGAAGGCCCGAAGAAGACAAAAGCATTGATGTTTCAAAGGTTTTTGAAGGATTGGGATTTCCGCTATTTCTACTTTTCGACGGCCCGAGACGACCAAACAGCTCCCCAAGATCGGCCCAAGATCGCCCAAGAGGCCTCCAAGATGGCCCCAGAACGGCCCAAGAGGTCCCCAAGACTGCCCCAGGGAGCCTCCGTAGCCCTTTCGGCTCAAGCCGTGCTGGCGCAAGCTTGTTCCGCAACTCATCTCCCCCGCGCACTTCGATTCGGGGAGCACCCTGCTCTAACAGTTCTTTTTACTACCCGCGCACTTCGGCAGCGCGCCCCCGTGCCGCCAGCCAGCCATGGCAGCCGCCCTCTGCCGCGATGCCGCCGCCGCCCGCTGCGGCGCACCCCTGCTCGGCGGTCCGCCCTCGGTGCCGCTCCGCTCCCCTGGCGGCGCCGCCCCGCCCACCGCGGGCGCCCGGGTGCCCCCGGGAGAGGTCCCGCGGCAGCAGCGGGAGCACTGGGAGGAGAGGTGCCTGGAGGAGGTGGTGGGCCACCTGCTGGACGGGCTGGACGACGGCTCGATGTGGTACCTCATCGCAGAGCTGCTCGCCTCGGGCGTGGCCAAGGTCGAGAAGGTGGAGGCCACGGCGCGGGAGGGCGAGGGAGCCGGCAGGGACGAGCGCGTGGCCGACGGCGGGCGCCCGGAGCCCGAGCCGGAGCCCGAGGCGTACGCGGTGCCAGCGCGCCGGCAGGCCCGCGGCACGCCGCTGGCGCGGCCGCCGCAGCACGGCGAGGACGATCGCGGCCACCTCGCTCTGAGCATGTCCGACGCCTGGGGCCGCCTCTCCGTCGACCGCGGCGCGCCCGGGCAGGCCATCGCGGGCAACGTCGCCGCCCGCGAGAGGCGCCTGCGCCACTTCCGGCGGCTCCGCGAGCAGCTGGAGCTCCAGAACGCGCAGAGCATGGGCAAGATCTCGCGCCTCATCAGCCACTGGGCGCCAGGGGGCTCCTCGCCGGGGGCGCCCATGGGCCTGCCGGCCACCGCCGCGGCAGCCCCGCGCGCCGTCCAGGGGCAGCCGCGGGAGGCAGACAGGCGTTTGCAGCGGCCTCCGTGTGAAGTACCAGGGTGACGAGATTGAGCGGATCTTGCTGGCGCCCGTGCTCGCTGCGCGTGGACGTTTGAAGGCCTTCATGCATGGCACGCTGCGCGGCGTCGTGCGAAGCACTGGCGCGCACGCGCGCCGCAGCTGGCGTGCCAAAGGCAAGCCGCGTGGCGTTGCGCAAAGCGTTCGCCCCTGCGACACGCCACGCCTCTGGCAGCATGAGCACATGCACATGCACGTACATAGAATGTCTATTTACACGCTCGCATACACCGTTTCTGTATGCATGTTCCCGCGCGCCCGAGCGACAGCCCGTGCGACGGGGCACCTCGCCTCGTGGCGACCTCCACAGCACGAGTCTCCAGATTTTCCGCACAGGGGACCTCGGGCCGCGGCCTGGTGTGTGTGGAAGGAGGCTTGGGGCATGAAGGACAGACGAACAGGTCAGCCCTGATTGGTAGGTCAACCGCTCCAAATCGAGGGGTCCTCCTCTTAGGGTGGTCTTTACTGTGCCCAGGCGCCGGCAGTCGCGCCCGCAGTCCCTCTCCGACCTGCGGGCCCTCTCCGAGCTGCTGGAGTAATTGGGTGCACGCTTCCTCGTCGCCCTCCCCTCCGCTTCCCCACGCCCCTCCGCCGCGTGACGCAGTGTTCTCATGCAGCTTCAACAAATAATTACCCCGCGACGTACCCAACCCTTTCTATACATGTGGTGATTTCACTCAGGACCACTCAATGCTGACGGGCATACTGAAAACCCCGCAGTGCGGAAGAAGAGCACCCAGCAGTGAAATCAGAAGAGCGCAGCAAGAAGAGCAGCGGCAACGCGTAAGACGTACCTCTGCTGGGCCTCCCAGGAGCCCACGAAAGTGGCGACAGTTGCGCAGATCGCAGCCCCCCAGGGCGCCGCGAGGTCACGAGGTGGTCCGCGTGGGACATATCTCCGCTGGGCCTCCCAGGAGCCCACGACAGTGGCGACAGTTGCGCAGATCGCAGCCCCCAGGGCACTGCGAGGTCTCGAGGTGACCCGCGTGGGACGTACCTCCGCTGGGCCTCCCAGGAACCCACGAAAGCGACGACAGTTGGCAGATCGCAGCCCCCAGGGCGCCGCGAGGCCTCGAGGTGACCCGCGTGGGACGTATCTCCGCTGGGCCTCCCAGGAGCCCACGAAAGTGGCGACGGTTGCGCAGATCGCAGCCCCCAGGGCAACGCGAGGTCTCGAGGTGATCCGCGTGGGACGTACCTCCGCTGGGCCTCCCAGGAGCCCACGGAAGTGGCGACAGGTGCGCAGATCGCAGCCCCCAGGGCGCCGCGAGGTCTCGAGGTGGTCCGCGTGGGACGTACCGCCGCTGGGCCTCCCAGGAGCCCACGAAAGTGGCGACAGTTGCGCAGATCGCAGCCCCCAGGGCACCGCGAGGTCTCGAGGTGATCCGCGTGGGACGTACCTCCGCTGGGCCTCCCAGGAGCCCACGAAAGTGGCGACAGTTGCGCAGATCGCAGCCCCCAGGGCACCGCGAGGTCTCGAGGTGATCCGCGTGGGACGTACCTCCGCTGGGCCTCCCAGGAGCCCACGAAAGTGGCGACAGTTGCGCAGATCGCAGCCCCCAGGGCACCGCGAGGTCTCGAGGTGATCCGCGTGGGACGTACCTCCGCTGGGCCTCCCAGGAGCCCACGACAGTGGCGACAGTGGCGCAGATCGCAGCCCCCAGGGCACCGCGAGGTCTCGAGGTGATCCGCGTGGGACGTACCTCCGCTGGGCCTCCCAGGAGCCCACGAAAGTGGCGACAGTTGCGCAGATCGCAGCCCCCAGGGCACCGCGAGGTCTCGAGGTGATCCGCGTGGGACGTACCTCCGCTGGGCCTCCCAGGAGCCCACGAAAGTGGCGACAATTGCGGTTTCGCAGATCGCAGCGCCCCAGGGCACGCGAAAGGTCTCGCGGTGGATCCGCGTGGGACTACCTCCGCTGGGCCTCCCAGGAGCCCACGAAAGTGCGACGGTTGCGCAGATCGCAGCCCCCCAGGGCCAGCGAGGTCCGAGGTGATCCGCGTGGGACCACCTCCTTGGGCCTCCCAGGAGCCCACGAAAGTGGACGGTTGCTCAGATCGCAGCCCTCAGGGCGCCGCGAGGTTCGAGGTGATCCGCACGTACCTCGGTGGGCCTCCCGGGAGCCCACGCAAGTGGCGACCGCAGATCGCAGCCCCCAGGGCACCGCGAGGTCTCGAGGTGATCCGCGTGGGACGTACCTCCGCTGGGCCTCCCAGGAGCCCACGAAAATGGCGACAGTTGCGCAGATCGCAGCCCCCAGGGCACCGCGAGGTCTCGAGGTGATCCGCGTGGGACGTACCTCCGCTGGGCCTCCCAGGAGCCCACGAAAGTGTCGCAGATCGGTCTCGAGGTGCCGCGTGGGACCCACCTCCGCTGGGCCTCCCAGGATCCCACGAAAGTGGCGACAGTTGCGCAGATCGCAGCAGGGTACCGCGTGGGACGTACCTCCGCTGGGCATCGACCAGGAGCCCACGAACGTGTCGACGCCCTCGTCTCGAGGTGACCCGCGTGGGACGTACCTCCGCTGGGCCTCCCAGGAGCCCACGAAAGTGGCGACGGTTGCGCAGATCGCAGCCCCCAGGGCACCGCGAGGTCTCGAGGTGACCCGCGTGGGACGTACCTCCGCTGGGCCTCCCAGGAGCCCACGAAAGTGGCGACAGCTGCGCAGATCGCAGCCCCCCAGGCCGCCGCGAGGTCTCGAGGTGATCTGCGTGGGACGTACCTCCGCTGGGCCTCCCAGGAGCCCACGAAAGTGGCGACAATTGCGGCAGCCCCACAGGGCGCCGCGAGGTCTCGAGGTGATCCGCGTGGGACGTACCTCCGCTGGGCCTCCCAGGAGCCCACGAAAGTGGCGACAGTTGCGCAGTTCGCAGCCCGACGGCACGAGAGAAGAGGAGAGGGGAACTCAGGAAACAGGAGAGGAGGAGGGGAGGAGGGGGGAGGAGAAGGACGAGGCGACCACACTGCTCTATTCAAAACGAGTACCCAACCATACGAGGATTGGGAAATATTTCCCCAAGGAGCCCCCAGGCGGCCAAAGAAGCCTCCAAGACGCCCAAGATGGCCTCCAAGACGGCCCTGGAGCACCCCAAGAGGGCCCCAAGTTGGCCCAAGGAGGCCCCCAAGACGGCTTCCGACGACGTCAGACGGGCCAGGAGGCCACCAAGACGGCCCAAGATGGCTCCAAGACGGCTCAAGAGGCCCCCAAGAGGTCTTCAAGACGGCGTAAGAGGCCTCCAAGAGGGCCTCCAGGAAGGCCCGACGAGGCCATCATCATTGATGTGCTGGTGGTTCTTGAAGTATGTTAGCATTTGTCTCTTCTCAGTATTCCGGCCCCCCCCCCGTGATGGCCCAAGAGCCCCCAAAGATCGCAAGATCGCCCAAGAGGCCTCCAAGATGGCCCTAGAAATGCCCAAGAGACGCCCAGATAGGCCCCCAAGACGGTTTCCGACGGCGTCAGACGGGCCAGGAATGATTTAAGACGGGGAAAGAGGCCCCTGAGAAGCCCCCCCAAACCCACAATCCTCAAGAGGCCCAAGGAGGTCCCCAAGATGTTTCCAAGAGGCTCCCAGGAAGCTTTCGGGAGGATCCAAGAGTGCCCCCAGAGGCTCCCAATACGCCCCCTCTTCCTCCATTCCTTTACCTTATAAATGACTCCCTGTCGCACCCCGAGGCCGGTCGAAAGGGGAGGAAAAGGGGTTCCCCTAAGATTTCCTCACCAAGTATGACCCTGAAGCTTAGAAGCTGGCAATAGTTTCACAGATGGAGGGTGGGTCGTTTTAAAATTGTGGCTCTCGCTTTAGCGCCGCGCACATTCGTTTTACACATTGCAAGAGTTTTGCTGATTGAGGGCGGGTGGTTTCAACATATGATTCTCGCCTTAGCGCCGCGCGCATTCACTTTAATCATGTGCCAGGGTTTCACGGATCGAGGGCGGTTGGTTTTCAACATGTGGTTCTCGCTATAGCGCCGCGCACACGAATTTCCAAACATGGCAAGCGCTTCACGGATTGAGGGCGGGCCGTTTTCAAAATGTGGCTGTCGCCTCGGCTCCACGCACACTCGCTCTAAACATGTGCAAGAGCCTCACGGAGTGAGGGCGGTTAGTTTTCAAACCGTGGTTCTCGCCATAGCGCCGCGCACATTCGCTGCAAGCAGGTGCCAGCAATATTATTCCCTACCTAGGCTCTGCCTAGAGGGTTCTTAACTGGTTTGCTTAAAGGGATGGGCAGTGGAAAACGCCCCTGGCGGTTCCCCCAGTCCCCGCCCCGCGGTTCCCCCAGGTACGTCCCCTTAGCTTAGCGTTGCTTATCTCATCTTAGCTTAGCTTAGTTTAGCTTAGCTTCATCTTAGCTTCGCTTAGCTGTAGCTGTAGCTGTAGCTGTAGCTTAGCTTAGCTTAGCTTAGCTTCGCTTATCTTAGCTTGGCGTGAGCTTAGCTCGATCTTAGCTCTAGTTTAACTTTAGCTTAACTTTATCTAAGCTTTAGCTAAGCTTTAGCTTAGCTTTAGCTTAGCTTTAGTTTAGCTTTAGTTTAGCTTTAGCATAGCGTTAGCTTAGCTTTAGTTTAGCTTTAGCGTAGCTTTCGCTTAGTTTTCGCTGAGCTTTCGCTTAGCTTTAGCTTAGCTTTAGCTAAACTTTAGCTTAGCTTTAGCTTAGCTTTAGCTTAGCTTTAGCTCAGCTCTAGCTTAGATCTAGCGTAGCTTGGGTTAGATTTAGCTTAGCTTTAGCTAAGCTTTAGCTTAGATTTAGCTTAGCTTAAACTAAGCTTTAGCTTAGCTGTACCTTAGCTTTAGTTTAGCCGTATATCAGCTTTACCTTAGCTTTAGCTTAGCTTTAGCTCAGCTTTAGCTTAGCTTTAAATTAGTTTTAGCTTAGCTTTAGCTTAGCTTTAGTTTAGCTTTGACTTAGCTTTAGCTTAGACTTACCTTAACTTAGCTTTAGTTTAGTTCAGCTTTGACTTAGCTTAGCTTTACTGTTACTACTAATGCGGCTTTCCTAGGGGCTCCAACTCCCAGGTAGGGTCGCACTGGGATTTTTTTTAATTATTCAGGATTGTGAGGGTGCAAGGATTGTGAGGGTGCAACAGTTACGTTGATTCGCAGTGTTGAAGTCCCAGGAATGGTGTTCTGACAGGGTTCAGGATCGTCAAATCGTTACAGTCATGTTGATTCGTGGTGTCGGAGTCGTGAGAATGGTGTTGTGGCACGCTTCAAGGTCTTCAAGCAGTTCTCTCTCAACGAGGCAGTTCCCTCAGTGGATTTGAACCCTTGTATGGGGCCTGTGAAGAGGGATCTTGGAGGGAGGGTGTATTCCAACATCGTTGATGAGTCTTGGGGTTTCGCTGGTCCTCTTCCTCCTCCTCCTGATCTTCCCCGCCATCCTCCGCAGCCATTTTGGCTTAAGGCGTGTTGGCGCAAGCCGTTTGGGTTGATGCCAGTGTTTCTCAAGTTGGGTTTCTGGCCTGCACCTCCGCAGCCAATGGAGTCCTTTTACCGTGAGGTCCCTATTGGTCTTACGCTTTTGCCCTGCCTGTTGGTGCTTCTGCTGCGGCAGCCTGTCCAGCAACTTCTGCGACCTTCGGCGGCAGCCTCCGCTACGGCCGCCGCGCCGGCAGCAGTGGCACCGCCGACGGGCAGCTGCATCGGTAGCGTGAGTCTGGTGCACTTCTTCTCGCCTTTGTCTTCTCTCAGGAGAGGAAAAAACACACAGACACAATTAATCCTCGATTCCTCAGAAAATATGGGAAAATATGGGAAGTGGGGGGAAAGACAGAAACCCAGAAAATATGAGAAAACATGGGTAATCTTTTTATTTGTGTGTATTTATTTTGTGTGTCCTGGGGCCCCTTCATTCTCCTGATCCCGAGACATGGTTGCGCGTCTGCTTCGAATCGGGTAGACCGGGCCCATACCTATACCAGACTGCCGCCAGAGTTTCGGAGCGACGCGCGCTGGAAGGAGCATCAGCAGGCTCCGAAGGGGCCACGGTGTCTGGTTCCGGAAAGTGATCCTGGCAAATCTTCTTTTGAAGTCTAAGCAGGTCTGTGACAAAGAGATGTTGGTATATGCAGCAGGCTTGGAAATTTACTGCTCCGCAAAAGCACAGTTTGACGTACTCATTGAAGGGGTGTCCTATCCATTGCAAAGAAGGCACAGGCGTCGACATGATTGTACAACCCCAGCCAACCAAAGTAATGAAGCGAACATGGACGAAGGGTGACGTTTTCCGTCGGTTCGATACCGCATGGAACAACCGTGAGTTTGGCGATTTGCCCCAATTTCCAAGTCTGCGCTTTGCTGTGCGCACCCCCTCCCCTCCTCTCCCCCTTGGATGTTCTAGTAGACCACGCCGCGGGTACGCGGAGCAGCTGGCCGAAGGAGGTGCGGCCCGCGGTGCCGGATCTCGCCGCTTTCGAAGCGAATCTCGTTCGCCCTTGTGACGCGGCGCCCGTGCGGGCTCGGGCTCTGCCTTCGGCATGGGTTTTGTTATTCTTGTGAGCCGTAGGGTGTTCGTGACCGTTTCGCACACACGTTCTCCCAGCAGCGCGTGGCACTTTGCCGGGCTCCCGTGTTGTCGTTCCCGGGAGAGGCCATCACACTGGATGCTGCTGCGACCTGTGCTTCTCGCGTTGCCTCTGGCGGAGCTCGGCGGGTGAAGTGGGCCGATCTTCCCCGCCGTCCTCCCCCAGGTGTCCCCCGAAGGGTCTCACCAGGCTGGGGGAACACATGATCCAATAGCTTGGCAGAGCTCGTGCCACAACGCTCGGCCACGTGGGCGAATCCAAAAGGCAGGGGGCGGCGGTGATTCGCCGTAGGCGTCTTCGATTCAGCATGCCAGGCACCCTTGTGATAAATCAACAGGGGCGGCGGATATCGAAGACGCCTAATTACGGCGAGTCACCGCCGCCCCTTGCTTTTTTGGACGCGACTATGTGGCCGAATGTTGAGGCCAGATCTGCCAAGCTATCGGACCATGTGTTCCCCGAATCGGTTTGGAAAGCCTTCGGGGAACACGTGGGCATCTTTAAGGTCATCTTGGCCGTCTGGAGGCCATTTTGACCCTTTCGGGCCTTCTTGGAGGACATCTTGGAGGGTTCTTGGGCCTTCTTGGAGGCCATCTTGAGCGTCTAAAAAGCCTCCTGGGCCATCTTGGGGGCCCCTTGGGGCCGTCTTGGGCCTCTCTCGGGCCGTGCTGGGGCCATCTTGGAGGCCTTTTGGGCGATCTTTGGGTGATCTTTGGGGGCTCTTGGGCCGTCTCGGGCCGTCGGAAGGCCCAAAAGTAGCAAATGTCAAAATCCTTCAAAAACCCAAGGACAACGCGAATTCTTCACGCTTCGCGTATCCCCACCAGCCCATCTCAAAACAGCAACTCTTGCGAAGCATGCCGACAGTCGTGTTTTTCAGGCGTGTTTCCGCCTGCCCCCGCATATCTCCGGGCCTCTCGTCCTGGTGTGAGTCGTTCGGGCCCTTCTTCCTGGTGTGAGTCGTTCGGGCTCTTCGTCGTGGTTTGAGTCGTTCGGGCTCTTCGTCCTGGCGTGAGTCGTTCGGGCTTCTCGTGGTGTGAGTTGTTCGGGCCCTTCGTCCTGGTGTGAGTCGTTCGGGCTCCTCCTCCTGGTGTGAGTCGTTCGGGCTCCTCGTGGTGTGAGTCGTTCGGGGCCCTCGTCCTGGTGTGAGTCGTTCGGGCTCCTCGTGGTGTGAGTCGTTCGGGCGCCTCGTCCTGGTGTGAGTCGTTCGGGCCCCTCCTCCTGGTGTGAGTCGTTCGGGCTCTTCGTTGTGTGAGTCGTTCGGGCCCCTCGTCCTGGTGTGAGTCGTTCGGGCTCCTCGTGGGGCCTCTTGGGGGCCTCTTGGAGCCTCTGGGGGCCTCTTGGGAGCCTCTTGGGGGCCTCTTGGGGGCCTCTCGGGGGCCTCGTGGAGCATCTGGGGGCCTCTCGGGGGCCACTTGGGGGCCTCTTGTGCGAAGATGAGCGAGTTTTGTGCCCCAGCCGAAACGCAGTAGCTCAGCAGTTTAGAGACTGGTACCCCGACCGGGGTAAGTGGAGTTTTTAAAACAGGATAACATAACACGTTATGTTTCCGCGGCCGTTTGCTATCGAACGATACCAGGGGATCCCCTTTTCGAGCCAGCAGCGATAACAAGTTATCAGATGTGTTCCAGTCACAGACTGGGGTTTCCCTGATTTCACAAGCTGTGTGTGCGAGGCATACGCCTCATTTCATAAAGGTCGACCGAGCGGATCTTGCAGCTCTCGGCCAAAAGCAGCTCGACATCATTATCATTGACACTGGTAGTGCGGAGCTTGTGTTTCGAGACGGCCTATGCTTTTGTATTGGTTCAGTTTCTTGACACTCCTTCATATCTCAAAGACCTGTTCCTCGCGGTCAGGCAGTTCATACCCTAACGAGAACAAGTTCTCGGACTACCACTACGAGCTCAACCTCACCGACCCCTACACGTTCAAAATGGCTTTCTCAGAAAAACGACGCGGAGCTAACCAACATGTGTGGTTGGACAAGGATGGCACACCATGCTACGACGGAGACGCAGCAGCAGCAGAAGAATGGGACGAGCGAGTTCGTTTGGGCTTTCTAGGCGTGGACACCTTGGAGAAGAAAAAGGGTTTCGTTGCGAAAGTCAAAAACAGCTTGACGGAAAGGGCCTGGACACTATGCCATAAGGACGAGAAGATCAGCGTGGCAGCGCTTAACAAGTATTTCAAGAAAGGCAGCACAACGACAGAGAAGGAGGATGCGATCGAGGAGGCACTCGACATGCTCATCAAGTGTGTACGCTCACATTGCGAGAAAGTGGCACCACTGCAGAAACATAAAGCGTTCTTGGACTACTTCAAGCGCGGACACAGAAGGCCAAATGAGCAGATCAAGGATTTCATCCAGCGAAGGACCGACGCCTACGAGAAGCTTCGAGACTTGACAGGTGGTCAGACACAAGTTTCAGAAGATCTACGAACATTCTTTCTGCTAGACATGTGCGGCATCACCGAGGCTCAGCACAAAACATTCTTGGGACAAGCCCAGAACGAGTACGATTGGGACGCCATTTGCGAAGTATTGGAGATCCAGCTCGACAACGTCGACGCCCGAGGATCGAACCGACAACAGCATCATGGACGGAAGTTTCGGTGGAATGCAGCCTTTGGTGCAGACCCGGAGGAAGATGAGGGAGAGCAAGAGGCAGAAGCAAGTGGAGACGAGGACGAGGACGACGCTGAAGAAATGGAAGCTTTATCAGCTGAAGTGGAGGAGCTCGAGACGGCCATGCTCATCGTGGACCTGGACGACCTCGGTGACGAGGAGGTGGAGACGTTCGCTTCCGAGGCTCAGAAACTAGGTGGAGCTATCGCAGCAAAAGGACGCGGACGTGGAAAAGGAGCGAGCTCATCATCAAACTACACCCGGCAGCGTCAGTTCATGAAGGACGGAAAGACGAACCGAGGGTTCAAACAGGGCAAGACCTACATCGACTTCGACGGCAAGATCAGCTTCGGCTCGAAGGAGCTCCAGGACAAGCTGGGGGCTTTCCAGAAAGCAAGCAAGTGCAGAGCTTGCGGAGAGACAGGACACTGGGCGGGTGACCCGGAGTGCAGCAAGACGAAGAAGACGGCACCACAGGCCAGAGCCTCAGCAGCCAGCGGACGTGGCAATGGTAAAGGACGTGGTGGACGCGCTGGAGGTTTTCTGGCACGTACTGGACTAGCGGCCGCCATGCTTGCGACCGGAGTTGGCCAGCCGACCGAGGTATACATGATCGAGCCGACGCAGAACTACACCGACGAGGTGACCACTACGATCAACGAGATTGACGACGGAATGGTCGACGCGATGGCGATAAGCCAGGTGGTACCCCCTGGCTACGTGGTCTTGGACACGGCAGCCTTGGCACCATGCGGCGGTGACAGAGCGATCGACAGCCATCTTGAGAAGTTTGACTTGGCAGACCTTCAGATGCCCACTCAGGCGATCTTCAAGGGCATCAATACCGCGGCCCCCATCAAGGCCGAGAGTACACAAGCAGTACCAAGCGGTATCCAAGGACGGGACTGCACTCTCAACTTTGAGAGACTACCAAACTCAGATGCGCCCATGCTCATGAGCGTGGACCAGATGGACGCCCTGGAGGCAGTCATCAACGTCAAGCGCAACCAGGTGGTGTTCAAGAGTATATCCGACCAGCCCGTGAAGATCACGCGTTCCAAGAAGAACCACCTGATGATCAACATCACCGACTTTCCCAAGGAGCCTACACAGATCGAGGCACCGACTATCAGCACGAAGGCGCTGGACGTGTGGGCAGCCGAGAAGGAGGATCAGGTGAAGTACGTCTCAGCGGCCATCGAGAAGATCACGACCGAGGTGGACGACACTGGCATCATGGCGAAGTCCAGGAAGAAGCAGGTGGACGCCTGGATCGCGGACTACGCTCAGGAGCAGAAGGCGACCTGGAGCGTGCTACGCAGAGACCAGCACCGACTGTTTGTACCTGGGACGGTGGTCAAGGAGATATATGGCGGAGAGTGCAACGTCACGAAGCTCGCAACCAGCTGTGGACTCAAGACGGGCAAGTGCAAAGACCTGCGGACGACGGGCGACAACTTGCTACTACCAAGTGCACAGGCAGCTACGATGCGAGGAATCGAGGAGGAGGACCCGTACCTCACTATCGTGCCGTTCCCGTGCGAGGGGCTCTCGCCAATCAACAACTTCTACCCGGAGAAGGAGCGGCGACGGCGCCGCACGAAGGCACTCGCACACGTGCGGTTTGCACTACAGATCGCCAAGCACAGGCTGGAGCATGGACGACACGTACTACTGGAGAACCCCCTGTGCTCACAGGTCTGGAAGCTCATCAAGGACGAGCTACCTCAGGAGATGATCTGGGTTCGATGCGATCAATGTGCTTTCGAACTACGAGACGATCGTGGAGATTTGCTGCAGAAGCCTACGAGGTTTGTTACGACAGCAGTGGCATTGGCATATGCACTGGAAGTACGATGCACAGGTGACCACGAACATGGAGAAGTTCAAGGTCGAGGAGGAAAATCCAGCGAGTTCGCAGTATGGACCCCGGACTTGGCGGAAAGGATCCTCGAAGGCACGAAGCAGCAGTACGAGTTGGAGAAGCTTCTGGGTGGTGACATCATCCTGGGCATCCCCGACGCCACTGACGCATACCCCGCTACAGGTTTTACGTCAAGCTCAGGGCTCATCATGGGCTCAGCGGCTGAAACCTACCAACAATGGCAGCAGGTACCAGCAGCACTCAAGGCGGCGATCAAGAAGCTTCACGTTCAGTTTTCGCATGCACTACGAGGCGAAGACCTAGCACGACATATACAAGCAGGTGGAGGATCACTGGCGGCGGCTTCAGCGGCGAAGCTATTCAAGTGCGAGCTGTGCGATTCTCAACAGCGACCGCCAGCTCATCCAATCGCCAGCCTGCCGAAGTGGACCAAGTTCAACCAGTGCCTTGGTATGGACATCGCCTACGTGCCCGACCTGAACGGCAACATGCACGCCTACCTGCTCATGCTGGACCTGGCGACCGACTACACCGCCATCCAGTGGATGATCAGCGGTGGTAACCGCAAGCCGAGCCCGACTTCCAGTCATGCGAAGACGGCATTCGTGGAGGGCTGGCAGCGGACACTACTGACCCCACAGCGGTTTCAGATTGATCAAGACGCAGCTTTTCGTCTGGATTTTGAGGCTATGTGTGAGGATCTTGGTGTACCATGTATTCCAGTTGCCCCAGAAGAGCACCATCAACATGGTAAAGTGGAACGGAAGATTCGTTTCTTCAAGGAGATGGCCACGAAGGTTTTTCGTGAGCTCGAGGTGAAGGACGACGAAAGCGCCAAGATCGCCGGATACCAGATTGCTCAGACCATGGACCGCCTTTCGAACAACAAGGGCTTCTCTCCTGCCCAGTGGGTCCTTGGCGAGAATCCTTCACTACCGGCATCACTTGGAGATATCAATACCGACCCTGTGGTAGCAGGACAAGTTTCACACGGATCTCTGATGTGGCATCGCCTACGGCTTCAAGAAGCTTGTGAGGTCGCGTTTCACCAAGCGGCCAACAGCTCAGCCTTACGACGAGCGGTGCTATCGAAGACGCGACCTCAGCCTGGACCTTTTGAGCGCGGCGAGTGGGTTCACTACTGGCGTACGGGAGGAGGAAAGCGAGATCTACATCGCAAATGGCAAGGACCAGCGCGCGTGATTGGGAAGGACCAGTTTGGCTACTGGCTGATCCACAACGGCATCCCGATCCTGGCAGGGCCGAACATCCTCCGGAGGTCGACGCTAAACGAGATCGAGGATCGCATTCCTGGAGATCAGCGCGAATGGCAAGGAGTTCCACATGGGCAGCGCGGTTTCGTGGACCTACGGAACACCACGTTCACAGCACCACGAGAGCCTCTACAACCTGGGCTACAACCACGACAGCCACCAGAGCAGCCATCAGATCAGCCACCAGATTCAGTACCTCCAGCAGCAGTTCAGGAGCAAGACATGGACGGAGTTCAAAGTCGTGATGCTGACGTGGCTGGACAGCCTCCTGCACAACGGCGACGAGTGGAAGCTGAATGGCCTGAAGGATCGTGGAGTATCCCAGAGTCGTGGGCTATGATCATCGGCTCACAGGCTCGTGGACCATACGATGCCATCTTAGCGACCAGGATTGCACGATGTACGACAACACCAGTACCCGAGAATGAAATCATTCCTCGAGACAGGTTGCTACGACGACGGATCTTCAACTACAACACGAAGGTGATGATGGAGGACCTGGCGCGCAACAACCTGGACGTGCCGTTCGACGTGCCTCTGGTACGCGATATGGACATGCTCGACGTCGTGGTGGAGTACACGTACCGGACCGAGAATGACCCATCGGGCGGACAGGCTCCTGGAGGTTTTCCAGAAGGTGCCGAACCTCAAGGACCTCCTCAGTCGTTCGGACCAGACAACCCGGCTCCGGCTAGGGCCGATCCTCCAGCAGCGAGCAGCGCACCCACCAGCAGTACGCCTGCAGGTCCTACGGCAGATTCTGATGGAGACAGTGCTCGACAACGACAGCGAGCCAGACAACAAGCACATCGTGAGGAGGGCGAACAACGGCGCACTAAGCTCAAGCGCAAGACGCCGGCATCTCAGACCATCTACCAGAATCGGGCCCACATTGGCCGCAATACTGCGACGACGGCGAATGACAAGAGGGTGCGCGCAGCCTACGCGACCAACCAGGTGATGTGCGAGTCGTTTGCAGCTGAACGAGCCGACCGGGCAACCAAGGGCGAGATGGACATTAAGGAGGTGCTGAAGCGCAGCGACAATTACACGAAGGAGCGCACTGAGAAGTGTCTCAATGCACTCATCAAGGAGTGGAGTACTTGGACAAAGTACGACGCGGTGACGGTCATCACACCGACGATGGCCAAGAAGATCGACAAGTCGCTGCAGATCGAGAGCCGTGCAGTTTGGACAAACAAGGGCAGCGACGACAATGCCAACTTCCAGCCTAAGTGCCGCATCGTGGGCAAGGGCTTCCAAGAGAAGTACGACGAGAAGCTACGCCGAGACTCACCGACATGCTCACCATTCATGCAGAACCTTCTCTGCAGCATCGCGGCGTGTAAGCGGTTCTCGTGCTTCACAGGTGACGCCACAGGGGCGTTCCTGCAGGGCGTCAAGATCGAGAGGGAGTTGTACTTCAAACTGCCCAAGAACATGCCTGGCATGAGCATTCCAGGGCTAGAAGACGGGAGCTTGCTCAAGCTCAACAAGAGCATCTACGGTACCAACGACGCGGCGAGGGCGTGGTACAAGCGGATTGTCCAGATCCTCAAGCAGATCGGCTTCGAGCAGCTGCAGTTCGAGACCGCAGCCTTCAAGCTCATGCACAATGGGCAGCTGGTGGGGCTTCTCTGCCTACACGTCGACGACATGCTCATGGCTTTCGACATGGAGAAGAACCGAGAGTTCTGCGAGCAGGTCATCAAGCAGCTGAAGGAGCAGGTCGAGTTCGGCGACTGGCACGAACTGCAGGGCCTACCTGAGGGAGCTACCTTCACAGGCCGGCGCTTCAAGCAGGACGAGGATTACGTCATCACGATCGACATGGACGAGTACATCGACGGGATGACGGACTACCGCATGCCCCGGGAGAGGGCGAAGCAGGAGAAGGAGCTTCTCACCGCAGCCGAGCACCGCGCACTACGTGGTATGAACGGTCAAGTTCAGTGGGTGGTGCGGTTGCTGCTTCATAAGTACAGTTTCGAGGCATCGAGGCTCGCGGGCCAGATGTCTAAGCCGACGGTACAGGACATGAAGGACATGAATAGCCTTGTGCGTTCTATCCGACGAGAGGGGAAGACGCAGATGATCTTCCGTGGTGGTTTCGACTTCGAGACCTCCGTTATTATCGCATCGCACGACGCATCTTTCGACAACATGCCGAACCACAAGAGCCAGCGCGGGTTTTACATCATGGTGGGAGATGGCGCTATGACAGATGACCACACCAAGCTCTATCCATGTATGTTACTGGCCTGGTCAAGTGGACGCATTGGACGTGCTGTGCGGAGTACCCTTTCGGCGGAGGCCTACAGTTGTTCTGAGGCTCAGGATGTCACGTTCTGGACACGTGCTGTATGCGCCGACATCTTCTCAGCCAACAAGCTAGGTCATGAGTACCGTCAGGCAGCAGAAGAGTGGAAAGGTGTTTTGGTCACGGACTGCCGTTCTCTGTGGGACTGTGTGGTCAAGGAGCGTGTTCACTTGTCAGATCGACGTCTCTCGCTGGAAGCAGCGATCATCAGACAGGAGTGCCAGCATGGTGGCATTAAGTGGGTGCGATCTGAGCAGCAGCTAGCCGACGGACTCACGAAGAAGATGGACACACCCTACCAGGACCGAGTTTTTCACGAGAACTTGTGGACGTTTGGACCGGATCCCCGAGCACCTTCACTCAGGAAGCGGAAGCTGACAGATCCGTGGGACGAGATCCAGCGGGCACAGCGAGTTGAGGTTCAAGAGGACGCTGACTACCTGAATGCGAACTACGCCAAGCCGAAGGACCACAGCGCGGACGACGACATATCGAGGATTGACGTACATGAAGTGGTCTACCAGGCTGAAGTGAGTACAGCTATTTCGACCAAGTTTTCTCGATTTGCGCGTGCAGCTCTGTTTTCCAGCGTTTTGGCAAGCAGCTTTTCATCGGGAACGACATTACCTCAACTAGCAGCAGCTACCGCAGTGGTGGCAACTACGGACCCAGTGATCGGCCAACAAGTTTCAACCTATGTTTTAGCCGAGCCTTTCGATCAGTGGTCTCAGTTTGTGCTATCACCGGCAGGGACTTTTGCAGCAGGTATTTCAATCGGTGCAGCATTTATGGCTTTGATTTGTGTACTCTTGTTCGTGATTTCACAGAAGTTTAACAAACCTGAGCCTGTACCTACAGCCGTTGCGGTTTCACGTCCAGCCAGCTCACAGGAGATGGTTTCATGTACAGTACCAAGCAGCGGACTGAAGCTACCACCGAGTATTGCTGCGCAAAAGTTAGACGACCTCATTGCCATGCACAGCTACAACCCACCGGACGTCAAGAAGAAGCTGGAGGCCATGCCGGTCTACGCTTTGCAGGGCATGCTGCGTGAAATGGCGCTGCCAGTTTCAGGAATCAAAGCGGATTTGGTGAAGCGGATTCTTGAGAATTTCAAGGTGGACTAAGAGGTTGTTCAAAACTCGTTTTGCTTTGTATATGCAGACGGCGGCGCATAGCCTTTTACAGCGTGAGGTTATTCATGCATGCTGTTGTTTGTATCTAAGATTGGCGGTGTTTGACTGCTGATCTCCAGTTTCGAAGCTGCAGATTTTATATTCTGTGCGAAGATGAGCGAGTTTTGTGCCCCAGCCGAAACGCAGTAGCTCAGCAGTTTAGAGACTGGTACCCCGACCGGGGTAAGTGGAGTTTTTAAATCAGGATAACATAACACGTTATGTTTCCGCGGCCGTTTGCTATCGAACGATATCAGGGGATCCCCTTTTCGAGCCAGCAGCGATAACAAGTCATCAGATGTGTTCCAGTCACAGACTGGGGTTTCCCTGATTTCACAAGCTGTGTGTGCGAGGCATACGCCTCATTTCATAAAGATCGACCGAGCGGATCTTGCAGCTCGCGGCCAAAAGCAGCTCGACATCATTATCATTGACACTTGGGGGCCTCTTGGGGCCTCTTGGGGGGCTCTGGGAAGCCTCTTGGAGGCCTCTTGGGGGCCTCCTGGGGGCCTCTTGGGGCCATCTTGGGGGCCTCTTGCGACCTCCTCTGAAGCGCAAAGGAGCGCTGCCCCCTGAAAAGGACAAAATGAAGCCAAAACCTTCGTAAAATCAACGATTTTGCTATGGAGGAAGAGAAGCGCGGCCCCCTCAGGAGGCCAAAATGGGGCCAAAACCGTAGTAAAATCAATGATTTTGGCTTCA
>CAUYUJ010010813.1:372127-423624 GCA_963575745.1 Prorocentrum cordatum | reverse complement strand
CTCCTCCTCCTCCTCCTCCTCCTCCTTCTGCTACTCCTCCTAGCTCCTCCTGGCTCCTGCTGGCTCCTCCTGCCCCCCCCCGCCGCCCGCCTCTGCCCTTCGCCCCCCGCGCCGCGCCGCCCGCCGCCCTGGGCCTGCTGGCGTGCCCTAGCACTGGCAATCCCAACGGCGAGGACAACCTCAGGGGTGCGCCCTCTGCCCTTCGCCCCCCGCGCCGCGCCGCCCGCCGCCCTGGGCCTGCTGGCGTGCCCTAGCACTGGCAATCCCAACGGCGAGGACAACCTCAGGGGTGCGCCCTCATCGGCGGCGCGCACAAGTGGGGTTACAGTCGGGCCGCTGAAAGAAGGAATGTCAAATAAGGAACGCAGCCCCTTCTTGGCCCCGTAAGTACCTCCGTGCCCCAGGATCAGGGGGGCGTAAGACCCGGGTACAGGGGACTCGGAAATCCCCGACGAGGTCGTCAACAAAAATGACGAGGCCGAGCCTGTATTTTGACGAGGCCTCCCGCTGCAGACGTCCCACGGAACTCCCACTCGTCAAAATCCGAGTCGCGGTCGTCAAAAAACGATGGCGAACCCGAGTCCTGGCAAACCCGGGTCTTACGCTCCCCCGACAGGAGGGCAAGAGGACCAACACTGGAGGAACATACGGAACCTCGAGCCCCTTCCAAACCCAAACGGTTCCCTATTCAAGCGTCTTGACTGCAGGGGGAAGGAGGAGGGCAAGAGGACCAACACTGGAGGAACCTAAGGAACCTCGAGCCCCTTCCAAACCCAAACGGCTCCCTGTTCCAGCGTCTTGACTGCAGGGGGAAAAGGGGGGGGGCCCCGCAGAGGGAGGCCGCTGCTCACGAGGTGCCGGCCCTGGACCTCCAGACAGGGCCCGCGCCCCTGAGAAACAGGGGCCTCGGGCCGACTTCCTCCCCCTCCTCCTCCTCCTCCTCCTCCTCCTCCTCCTCCTCCTCCTCCTCCTCCTCCTCCTCCTCATCCCTCTTCCTCCTCCTCCTCCTCCCCTTCTCCTCCTCCCCCTCCCCCTCCTCCTCCTCCCTCTTCCTCCTCCTCCTCCTCCTCCTCCTCCTCATCCTCCTCCTTCTGTTCCTCCTCCCTCTTCCTCATCCTCCTCCTGCTCCTCCTCCTCCTCCTGGCTCCTTCCCCTCGTCAGGGCCTCCAGACAGGGCCCGCGCCCTCTGAGAAACAGGGGCGCTCTGTCACGGAAGCCTGCCCCGCTCCCCCGTACCTCCCTCTGCCCGTGGCCGACCTCGGCTACTTGGAGACTCCGAGGATCCCTTCGGATTGGCGTCGAGGTAAGTAGGGAACCGCTGAAGGGGCCCTGGGACACACACACACACACACACACACACACACACACACACACACACTCACACAAAGAAATACACACAAATAACAGGAATCCCTGTTTTTTCAAATGTTTTCGGGGTTTTCGTCTTCCCCCCCACTTCCCATATTTTCCTGGGAATCGACGATGCAATGTGTCTGTGTGTGTATATGTGTGTGTGGTTGTTCCCTCCTCAGCCGCGCTCTATACACCTACACCGACGTTTTTGTGCGGCCCTGCACGGACCTTTCTACAAGACAACGGAGCCGGGTGTATACGGGACCCTGGTGTCTACGGGACCCTGGTGTATACAAGACAGGGGAGCCGGGTGTATATGGGACAGGGGAGCATGAGGAGGACAAGGACGAGGACGAGGAGGAGGACAAGGACGAGGACGAGGAGGAGGCGGAGGAGGAGGAGGAGGAGGAGGAGGAGGAGGAGGAGGGAGGAGGAGGAGGAGGAGGGAGGAGGAGGAGGAGGAGGAGGAGGAGGAGGAGGAGGAGGAGGAGGAGGCGGAGGAGGAGGAGGAGGGTCAGGGAGGGAATGGCGGAGAAGGCCCCTCCCCACGAGGCGCCGCGACCGGCAGCATCGCCGCGCGCAGGACCACCACCTTAGCAGGCCCAGCGGGTCGCACTTCGTTGCTGTGTGTTGCTCGTCACCGAGGTCGTCACCGCCGACGCCGCTGGTCATCGTTGTCGCCGTCGCCGACGTCGATCGATGGAGGTTAAGGGTTCGAGGCCATTTTCGTCATTCACTGGCCTCGGGGTACCCGTTTCGGGTCCCAAGACCATCGGAAATCGACCCGGGATGACAGATTACCCACAATAGACCCCTTGAGGGGTCTAGGGACCGATTCTGAATGGAATTCGGCCGCGGACGTCGCCGTCAGAAGGTGTCGCCGCGCCGCAACCGCCGTCATGGCCGCCGCCGTCGGCATTCGTCGCCACCGCCGTCCCGGGAAGAGGCAATCGGTGGACAAAAATGAAAAACCCCTGCGTCCCCGATGACGGGATGGGGACTCCACCGCGTTGAGGCACCGCTGTCGTCGTTGTCGTCGTCGCCCCTCCTCCTCCTCCTCCTCCTCCTCCTCCTCCTCCTCCTCACTCCCACTCCCTGCCTCCCATCCCTGCCAGGGATGCTCCTCCTGACCCGTATTCACCCAAGCCCCTCCTCGTCGATCATCGATCGTCGTCACATTCGGCGTCATCGTCCTCCTCTTCAGACCCCCCCCTGCCCCTCCCGCACCTCCCCCCCTCCGCCCCCCCTTCCAACCCAACCCCCCTCCCTCTCCACCTCTCCATCCTCTCCCTGTTCCCCTCCTCTTACCCCCTCACCCATCCTCGCGCTCAGGAATGCCACGGGGTCTGCGACCCAATCTCGTCGAGATGCCCTGCATAATCGGGATGCAACATCGGATTTCCAAATCCTTGACCGCGCTGGCACGGGGTCGCATCTGACATCGTGTCCTCTTGGCACGTCTAGGTTGTCTGGAACGCGTCTTGGCAATTACGCGTGGTGGAATGCCAAGGGCCGTCTGGAACGATACCTGCAAGATTGAGATCGATATTGTTATTCATTAGGGGAGGGGTAACGCGTGTTACTCCTGGGGGGGGGCGCGGGCGGGGGGGGGCAACGATAACGGCGGCCGCGGCACGCACCCGTCAGGGCGAGCCCGAGCCACCAGCACACTTCTCGCCTGTGTTCGCCACCATCCCTGTGCACACGATGATGCCCACCGCCCGCGTGCCAGTCCCTGTGTACGCAGCAATGCCAAATGCCAGCGTGCAACATAGTGCCGTCTGCGTACCCCAGGGTGCCTGCGTACACCACGGCAGCCGCGCGCACGACAGCACCACGTCGCCTGACAGTGCCCGTGTACACTGCGGCAGCCGGGTGCGCAACAACGCGTTGTGCACACCACGGTACCTGCATGCACCGGAATGCTTGAGCACACCACAGCGCCTGTGTTCACCACATGAGGGAAGTAGGAGGACTGGCGTGGGACGGGGCGGAAGGATTCGGAAGGACGTGGGAGGTGGGGTGTGTGGGGTGGGGAGAGATGGGAGGAGGCGGGGGGTGTGGGGTGGGGAGAGATGGGAGGAGGTGGACAGAAACAGGATGAGGCAGGAACACCCGGGAGAAAGACCAAGGAGGTAGGAGGACTCGGGAGGACTCGGGAAGGGGAGGTGGGAGGAGATGGGAGGATGTTGGAAATGGCAGAACTTGGGAGGACGCGGGAGGCGGGAAAACTCGGAAAGACGTGGGCAGAGGTGGGGATAAGGGGAACAGTTGAAGTAAGTGGGGGAGAGAGAGAGAGAGAGAGAGAGAGAGAGAAAGAGAGAGAGAGAGAGAGAGAGAGTAAACGGAGGCGGGAGGTGGGGGAAAAAAGAGGACGTGGGGCGTCGGCTGTACGGTAGGTCCGTGTCGTGACGCCTTGGAAATTGGTTTCTAAGACCGCGTTGTGATCGTCCAATCGTGAACGATCTGCGCAACAAGAAGCTCGAGGCATAAGATCGAACCGTAATCCTCACCGCGGGTTCGTTTCTGAGAATCCTGGAGCCCGAAAGGGCCCTCCACCTGGGCGCGTCGCAACCTTGCACGCCCGCGCTGGGGTCGCCGCCGCGCCTGCTCTGCGCCAGCGAGCTGTCTGCGGCCAGAAGTAGCAACGGGAGACATCGAGAGAGCACGCAGGACCCTCCCCCTCCCGGGGGGCCACCAGGCTGTGAATGTGCAAGCATCTGGCTCCCTCCCACTTCCCACCTCCTACTTCCCCTCCGCCTCCTCCTCCTCGTCCTGCCCCTGCTCCTCTGATGCCATGATGCTGCACCGCAAGGCATGCGCACACAACAACGCCTGCGTACACCAGAGCAGCCGCGTGCACCGCAACGCCTGTGTACGCCGAAGTGCTTCCGTGCATCACAACGCCTGTGAACACCGCAGCGCCGGTGCACACTACAAATAGCCAGGCACACCGCAGCGATCACGTACGCCGCACTGCCTGCGTGCACCACAACGCCCGTGTACACCGCAATGCAGCAGCCCTGCGTGCATGTCGATGTCTGCGTGCGCCGGAACGCCTGTGTACTTCTTACAATGTCTTTTGGAAACTGCAGGTATTCACGTTCGCGCCCGATCTGCAAGCGTTACCATTGGGGCATGGGGGGTAACACGCGTCACCCCGAAGGGTATGAAAAGAACGATCACGTTCGAAGCCCCCCTGTTCCAGCATTGATTGCGTGCAGCGCCCCCCCCCCTCCCCTTTTGTGAGTATCGTTTGCCCGATCCCCATCCCCAGCGGCGTGGCCTGGGCCCCACTAGCCGATTTACCCCCCTAGAAGGGGATATAGCCCGTTCCTCTCGGGTTTCGAGGGGTGTATCCCCAACTGGGGTGGTAATTTGGTGGGGGGGGTCTCGAAGGGGATGGGGATGGGGATGGGGATGGGGATCGGTGCAACGATACCGATTTGCAGACCATGATCCCTGGGAGCCAACGACTTGCGCGTGCTCCCGGAGCTGTAATTTCCCCTGTGAGGCGCTGCGGGTCCGCGCCGCCGAGGTTCCAAGACTGCCGATACAGGCAATTAGGAGGAGGCGGAGGAGGAGGAGGAAGAGACTGGTGGGGAGGAGGAGGAGGAGGAGGAGGAGGAGGAGGAGGAGGAGGAGGAGGGGGAGGAGGAGGAGGAGGAGGAGGAGGCGGAGGCGGCGGAGGAGGAGGTGGAGTCCATCCATGCGTGGCCTGTCGTCCCCGCTCGGCCTCGGACGGCCCCGGGGCCAAGGGCGGCGGGCCCCCCCGAAGGCAAGGAACGACCAGCACCTCCTCCAATTCGCCTTCGCTCGGACGTGCACATTCCCTGAGGGGCCCACAAAAGGGCCCCCGATCCTCTGGGAGGGGGCCTACGTCAGGAGGGCCAGAAGGAATGTACAGGGATCTGGGGCTCCTCTCTGAAGATGTGTCGAAGCAAACCGTCCAGATTCAGTATCCCAAACGCATAGATGGGGACCTCGGAGAGGCCACGTCTTCACTGTGTTCTTGGGGTTGGGGGTTCTTTATTGCCGATGATTCCCCGTGATGTTTTTTTCGGATGCGTGCGCTTTCGTTGCGCAAGATGCTCTGAGATGCTCCTCGATGGGCCCGCTGGGGAAGAAAATTCAAAAGATCCATGCATTGCTTGATGTGTTCCCATCATGTTATAAAGGACCACACGCCGGAAATCATTTCGAGCGCCCAGCAAAGTATCGAAACAGTGTCTGCCCGACACGCTGGCGAAGTGCCGAGCGAGTATCGTCTCCCAGGGCCCGACACGTGAAAACCCTCCACTTGCGGTACTTTCATGACACTCGGAAGTAGGTCGGAACATCCCAGGGGCCGGCCGTGCAGCAAAATCACGCTCGTCGGAATAAGTAAGTAAAAGCATGAAGTAGGAAGGCGGGTAAAATAGATTGGGTTCAGGCCCCCCAAATGAACGACACAATACAGCAAAAGCACATCGATGGTCGAGGTAGGACGGCGCTCTGAAGCAGATTAGATCTGGGCATGGGAATCCAGGGATACCCACGTTCAACGACCGGCGTGTTCACAGGTCCATGCAATGCCAAGCAAGCCTCGAGCCGGCATCGATCGACGGAGGAGGCCGTCGAAACGACGACGACCACGACCACAAGAGGAGCGCGCTGGCGCGCCCTGAGGCCGCCGCCTGGGGCGCGGCCACGGCCACCCGCTGTGCGGGCGCAGGGGGCGTGGCGGCCTCTTGGTCGGGGGGGGGGGGGCGAAGGTTGGCGGCGAGCGAGGGGGAGGGGGAGCGAGAAAGAGGCCCTCTCAGAAGGCGGCGGGCCTCCTCGGACGCCCTCGCGCCTTCCGAGAAGCCCCCATGTGTCTTCGGGGAAGGCCTGGAAGACCTCCCCGAAGGCCGCGGGGGGGGGCTCCCGAGCCACCTTCTGAGAAGGCGTTCTCCTTCGCACTCCCCCCATTGGCTCGCAGTCGATCGTGGTCGGGGGGGGGGGGGGCGGCGGCGGGGGGCTCAGCCCCGCGGGCGGACACGCGCGGGCGAGCGGTCCCCGCCGAGGGTCCGAGGAGGAGAACGCACCGATGCCGCTGCCCTTCTTGCCGTCGCTCGGACGTCCATTACCCGTGCATTTGTCGGTTTTGTGCGTGTGTTCTTTTTGCTCGATGGTCCAGGATGGTCCTGAATGGTTCTCGCTGAGAAAAAATGCACACGTCCGAGCGATGCCAGGCCTTGGCTCTTGGTCTCCTCCTTCTGGGCCTCCTGGGAGGCCCTGGGAGGCCACGGCTGGGCTCGCCTCGAAAGTCTCGTCAGGATGCACCCCGAGAGGGGGTCCGGGGAAAGGCGCCAGTTGGCGGCGCGCACAAGGGGGTGGAGGGAGGGGGGAGGGCTTCTTGGAAGGAGGCTGCTTCTTAGAATCAGGGGGGCGTAAAACCCGGGTACAGGGGACTCGGAAATCCCCGACGAGGTCGTCAAAAAAATGACGAGGCCGAGCCTGCATTTTGACGAGGCCTCCCGCTGCAGACATCCCACGAAACTCCTACTCGTCAAAATCCGAGTCGCGGTCGTCAAAAAACGATGGCGAACCCGAGTCCTGGCAAACCCGGGTCTTACGCTCCCCCGATAGAAGGCGGCGGCCTCACATCTATAGATACGGCCCGCGCCTTCTAAGAAGCAGGGGTGCTTCTAAGAAGCCCTCCCCCCTCCCCCCATCCCCCTCTGCGCGTGGCTGAGCCGGGGCGCCGCGGGAGAGGGTCGGGAAGCAACTCCTCTGGGAGGCCTCCGCAAGAACGACGGAGGGCAGTCAAGTCCGGTTGAAGGGCCATCGGGCCAGATGGGATCAAACCAATTAACCGAACCTCGCGAGATTGAGCCAGATTTAAACGGGATTCTGCCGCAACAGCGCCGATGCTGAACTCAACCTCTCAGGAGCACCATCCCAAGAAAGAGGAGGGGAGGGAACAAGAGCAAGCGAAGGAACCAAATCCTCGACGTAACTCGTGCTTTCGTTCATGACCACCACGGCCGGCACGGCCACCACGGCGGCCACGGGCACCACGGCGGTTACGGCACCGCGGTAACCACCCCAGACCGCCAACGTCGTGATTTTTTTCACAACGTCGACCCAGAGAGGTCTGAATTCATTCCCTGCAACTGGATTTGCATCCTGAGTAGTTTTTTGACGCTCCCGGGGCCTGCGAGGGCCCCTAGAGGCCGAAAATTGAGAAAGACCTCCGCCTTGAGTTTTCAATGCAGTCGGACTCGATTGGAGAGTACACGCGAGAGGACACAAGACCCTTCCGAGGGCCACGTTGCCACAGAAATGCAAGAAGCACGGGTCGCAAGACACAGGACACGAGGGTACCCTTGATCTGGCAGGGTCGACCTACTAATCTGGGCCGCCTGTAAATTGGATCTCTAGGACTGCTGCCACGGCCGCCACGGCGAAGGCGGACTCCACGGCCATCACGGTCACGGCAACGGTGGCCACAGTGGCCGTCACGGCTATCACGGCCACCACAGCCGCCACGGCCGCAACGGCCATCACGGCCACCACGGTCGCCACCGTGGCATCCGTTGGACTCGGTCCCGTGTCCTCCGTGCCTCTGGTCCCGTTTAAGAACCAACTTAGCCTGGCGAAGAACACAACTACACTGCGAGCGCGGCCGCAAGAAACCCTCGCAAGAAACCCAACCCTGAAAACCCGCGCGCGAAGTGCACCGGAGAGGAAACCTGGAGCACTCTGAACGCAGCAACTCCTTCAGCAGCCGCGGGAGGTCGCCGCCAAGCGCGCGGAGCAAAGAAACCCAGGATGCCCTGACGAAAAGCATATGGTTTCTTGATGCGCACCCCACTGCATGGGAGGTAGAGGAGGAGGAGGAGGAGACGGAGGAGGAGGAGGAGGAGGAGGAGGAGGAGAAGGAGGAGGAGGAGGAGGAGGAGGAGGAGGAGGAGGAGGAGGAGGAGGAGGGAGGAGGAGGAGAGGAGGAGGAGGAGGAGGAGGAGGAGGAGGAGGGTGGCCCCATGTCCGTACCGCACTCGTGCACAGCGTTTGAGGCGGAGCGCGCCACGGGGCAACACGCCCGCACGCGGGCACCGTCGCTGGGGGTCTTCGGCGGAGCTCCCCGCGGGGCCACGCAGCGTGCGCGGCGTGTGCCGCGAGACGTGCAGAGCGTGTCGCCCACATGCGGGCTGCGCCCTTTGGGATCGTATGTAGGTGGAACTCCCTGTGGAGCCAGGAAACGTGTGAGGGGTGTACACCCTGCGAGATGCTGAAGAAATCATGGGTTAAGAAATTCATAGTCTCGGAATTTGAGGAAAGACCCAGGATTTCTATTGAAACCTTAGGATTTACCTTGAAACATTAAGAATCATCGAGACTCTGGCAGAAAACTTAAGCTTTCTTAAGCATCGCGTAGGGTGTACCGAAACGCGGGTGTCGCCCACATTCGGGCTACGCAACGGGGGCCCTCGCTGGAGCTCCCTGTGTTGCCAAGAAGCGTGTGAGGGGCGTGCCGGAACGGAGGTGGCGCCCACATGCGGACTGAGCCAGTGGGCATTTGGGCGGAGCTCCCACGAAGCGTGTGTGGGGTGCGCCGACATTGGGGTGGTGCCCACATGCGGGCTGCGCCAATGAGACCCTAGTTGGAGCTCCCTATGGGGCCACGCAGCGCGTGAAGGGTGTGCCGAAACGGTCATGGCGCCCACATGCGGGCTTCGCCACTGGGACACTGGGTGGAGATGCCTCTGGGGCCACGAAACGTGTGAGGGGTGCGCCAGGGGCTTTCGGTGGAGTTCCTTATGAGGCCACGAAGCGTGTGAGGGGTGTGCCGAAACAGGGGTGGCGCCCACATTCGGGCGGCGCCTCAGGAGTGTGCCGAAACGGGGCATGACGTCCACATGCGGGCGGCGCCCTTGGGACCTTGGGTGGAGCTCCCGATGACTCCACGGAACTTGTGATGGGTGTGCCGAAACGGGGGTGGCGCCCACATGCGGACTTAGCTACTGGGACCTTGGGCGGAGCTCCCTATGGGGTCACGAACGAAAAGTGTGAGGGGGGTGCCGAAACGGGGGTGGCGCCCACATGCGGGCTGGCCCCCAGGCCGTCTGGGAGGCCATGGGGCGGCCCGACGGCTGGCAATTCGGAGCGGCGGGGGTGGCGATCTGGAGAAGCTATGCAATGGGGGGTAGACGATTGAAACAAGCATCCCCCCCCTCCGCCCCAAGGGGGGCCATGTCGTCATGTATAGGGTATACGCATGATGCTCGTCGTCCGCCCCCTCCCCTCCCCCTTGCCTCTTTGTGCGTTCGAAATGGGTACGGGAAAAATGGGTACAATGCCTGACAACAACTGCTGTCCCACACCAACAGCGGCCGCTGTTGGGCAGGCGGCCCTCTGTCTCAAATGGACACAGGCCGCGGCGGCGCGGACAGCAAGCCCTGATCAAAATGAGCAGGAGCTGCTGTTTGGCATTGCACCCATTCTCTCCGTGCCCATTCCATTCGTGCAGAGATCCTCGTCGCACCCCAGCACGCACAAGGCCGCACTGGGTGGGGGGGGGGGGGGGCGACGCGCGCACTCCCTCTTTGCTTCGCCGCGGCCGAGCAGGAGCAGGGCCGCTGCCTCGAGGGGGGGGGGGCGCGCCTGGCAGGGGGCGCGCTGCGCCCGCCCCCCTCGCTGCCCCGCCTCGTCCGAGCAGGAAGGGGGAGGAGAAGGTGGAGGAGGAGGAGGAGGAGGAGGAGGAGGAGGAGGAGGAGGAGGAGGAGGCGGAGGAGGAGGAGGAGGAGGAGGAGGGAGGAGGAGCGAGGAGGAGGAGGAGGAGGAGGAGGAGGGAGGCGGAGGAGGAGGGGGGGCGGAGGGAGGAGGAGGAGGAGGAGGAGGAGGAGGAGGAGGAGGAGAGGAGGAGGAGGAGGGGAGGAGGAGGAGGAGGGGGGAGGAGGAGGGGGAGGAGGAGGAGGAGGAGGAGGAGGAGGAGGAGGAGGAGGAGGAGGAGGAGGAGGAGGAGGAGGAGGGGCGGCGCCGCGCCCAGGGGGGGTGGCTGGGCCCAGGGTCGCCAGGGGTCGACCAGCCGCAGTGGCTCTGTGCAGATCTCCCCGGACGCGGGGCAGCCGCAGGGGACCCAGGCCCAGCGCCTCGGCGTCACGAGCTTTTCTGACGTCGACCCGCATCGGAAGCGGCCAACAGGGGGGTGCCCAATTGCCAATAGGGAGGGGGGGCAAATCGTGACCGGCGGCGTGTGCGCTGCCCAGCGGGGGGGCCAGGGACGCAATGGAATAAGAAGAGGCGCCATGAAAGCTGGGGAAATATCATGGCCCCCGCCATGATATCCACCCCCCCCTAGTCATCACCACCCTCTTTGCCACCCCCGACCCCAGGGCCCCGGGATCAATGTTCCATCCCGAAGGGGGCGCCCTCCGCCGGGGAGACATCAGCATCCCCAGACCCCTCAATGCCCCCGACCCCAGGACCCCAGGGTTCTCGACCCATGCCCCGGGATCCATGTTCCATCCCGAGTCGTTCTGTTGACACTCCCTGGGCCCGGCGAGGACACCCCGAGGCCGAAAATGACCAGAGACCTTCCGTCGTGACTCGGTCGTGAGTCTGGGTATGTATAATGTCTGGGCATGAAAATACAACTCGGTTATGCCTGGGTCTCAATCGCCTCGGACGTGGGGAAACCGAGACCCATACCGCTACTTCACACGAGGAGGACATAAAGAGAAGGAGGAGGAGGCGGAGGAGAGGGAGGAGGAGGGAGGGAGGAGGAGGAGGAGGAGGCGGAGGAGGAGGAGGAGGAGGAGGAGGAAGGAGGTGGAGGAGGAGGAGGAGATTCAGGAGGAGAAGGAGGAGGAGGAGAAGGAGGAGGAGGAGGAGGAGGGAGGAGGAGGGAGGAGGAGGAGGAGGAGGAGGAGGAGGGAGGAGGAGGAGGAGGAGAGGAGGAGGAGGAGGAGGAGGAGGAGGAGGAGGAGGAGGAGGAGGAGGAGGAGGAGGAGGGAGGAGGGAGGAGAGGGGAGGCCTCCCGATCCTCGATCCACGACCGACGGCGGCGGCCAGAGCCGCCCGCGTCGCCGCAGGCCGGGCGTCGGCGGGCGCCGCGGGCCGCGGCGCCGAGAGGGCCCGCGCGGAGAGTGGCCGCCGGGCGTCCACCTGCAGGGCGGGGGGCGGCCTGTTCTCGATCGACAGATGCTCGATCCTCGATCGATCCTCGATCGATCGATCCTCGATCCTCGATCGGTCGATCCTCGATCCTCGATGGATCGATCGATCGATCCTCGATCCTCGATGGAGGATTCAGGGTCGATCCTCGATCGCTCGATCCTCGAGCCTCCATCGATCCATCCTCGATCGCTCGAGGCGCACTGCACATCGAGCCTCCAGGGGACAGACCCCTCCATATCCAGTGCGCCTCGGGCTTGTGGTGAAGGGATCCCGAAGCTCTAAGCTGCAGAGGAGATGGGCACAAAAGTATTCCCTGCAGATCGCGCGATCGGCCCTCCATCGATCGATCGGGAAGGGCCGGATGCCCGGCGCCCCCGCGCGAGGGCAACGGCGCAGGGACAGGGCGGGAGGGATACCTTGATGGCCAGGACAGGACAGGATCGCACAGGGATGGGTCGGGGAAAGGTTTGTGGATGCCATGACAATGGACACTCTAACAGTCCTACCCTTGAATATTGAATGTGCTTCACGTGTCGAAGAATGTCCTGAGCATGTTTGAAACATGCTTCGACATCTGAGCACTGTCTGGCAACATGCCTCCTCTCCAGTGATCGACTTCCACAGAGATGTGCGTGATCGGGCGGTTCTGGGCGGCGCATCGGGCGCCGCGCCTTCTCGGAGCGTCCTGCAGCGCCCCGGGAGCGCTCCGAAGCGCTCTGCCCCGGCCCCGCCCGGCCCTCGCCCGCCGGGCGCTCCCCGCGAGAGGCTCAGACCCCTTCCTGGGGCCCGCTGCTCATCCCGAGCAGTTCTGCCTCCCCCTCCTCCCTCCTCCTCCTCCTCCCTCTCCTCCTCCTCCTCCTCCTCCTCTCCCTCCTCCTCCTCTCCTCCTCTCCTCCTCCTCCTCCTCCTCCTCTCCCTCCTCCCTCCTCCCTCCCCCTCCCCCCTCCTCCTCCTCTCCTCCCTCCTCCTCCTCCTCCTCCTCCTCCTCTCTCCCTCCTCCTCCTCCTCCAACCTCTCCTCCTCCTCCTCCTCCTCCTCCAACCTCCTTCTCCTCCTCCTCCTCCTCCTCCTCCTCCTCCTCCTCCTCCTCCTCCTCCTGGGCCTGGTGATGGCCCCCTGGAGGGAGAAGACCGCCCAGAAACCGCCCGCCCCGATTCGAATGGGAGGTCGACTACAGAATGGAGTTGCACCCAGACTTTTTCCGGTCGGACGTATCGAGAACGCGTAGATTGTTCCGTAGATGGACAAGCAATCTACGCATTTGCTCGTAACTATATATGGCGAGCACGTCAATTTTGGGGTAGATCAATATATAGTCGATGTTATATTCGAGTGGTACTTGCACGACGCGAGAATGTCATGGAGCAGGAGCTGGTCCTGCTCGTCGACTGCTGGGGTCAAGGGCGGCGGGCCGATCCTTATATACATATATATATATACTAGAACCATGGCGCGCGCTTCGCGCGCGCGCTCAGGTTCTAGTTGGAGTCACCGCTCAGGTGCGATGCCCGCGACGATTCTTACCACGAAGACGGCGGCGTGCACTGCAAGCCACGTGTTCCGGAAGCGCCATGTTCCGGAGAAGCGTTCCTGGAGCATGGGGCGCCAGAGGCTCCCCTGGTTTCCCTCCCTCCCGGACTATCCTGCCGAGGAACTCTTGTGTTGCGTAGGGCCGGTCTTGCGGGCTCCCTGGGGCTCTCTGGGCCCGCCTAAGGCTGTTTGGGAGCGGACCTGGAGGCGCGCTGGGCCCTATTGGAGCGTCGGAAAGCCGAAAAGACAAGAAGGCCAAGATCCTCCAATTCATACGCAAAATGAAAGATTTTGGCCTGTTGGGACCCTCTTGGGGGTGCTCCTAGAAGCGTCTTGAGCCATGTTTGAAGCCTCTTGGGAGCTACCTGGGGCCTCCTGGGGCTCTCTTGAGGCGGAAGCCTTGGGATTTCCGGACGCGGGCCGTCTCTTGGACACCTCTCGGGCCTGCTTTGGGGCACTCATGGGCTGCCCTGGGCGCTTCTTGGGCCAGCCTTGGGCTCTCCGGGACCGCCTCGGGGCGGCGTTGGGCGCTTCTGGAGCTGTTTGGGACGGTCTCGGAGGCCTCCTGGGCCGCCTAGGTTCGTCGGACAGCCGCAAAGATCAGACGGCCAAAACCTTTCCAAAACTGTTGTAACACCATCAATGTTTGACCTGCTGGGGCTCTCGTGGGAGTGCTCTTGCAAGCGTTTGGAGCCATGTTAGAGGACTCTTGGGGGCTGCCTGGGGCCTCCAGGGATCAGTGTTGAGGCGGGAGCCCTGGGTGTTCGGTACGCTGTCCCTCTCTTGGGCCTTTCTTGGGTTTGTTTTGGAGCCTTCTTGGGCTGTCGTGGGCGCTTCTTGGGCCAGCCTTGGGCTCTCCGGGGCCGCCTTGGGCTTGTCTTGGGGGCCTCTGGAGCTGCTTGGGGGCGGACATGGAGACCTCCTGAGCCGTCTTGGAGCGTCGTACAACCGAAAAAAACAGAAGGCCAACATCCTTCCCAAACCATCGGAAAACCATACATTTTGGCCTCCCCGGGCTCTCTTGGGAGTGCTCCTGGAAGCGTCTGGAGCCATGTTGGAGGCCTCCCGAAACCTCTACCACGTGCTTCGGCGACATGGGTCGAAGATGGGAACCATTCCTGGTGCTGAAACAGCACCAGGGTTCGTCCAGAGCCGCTCGGGAGCAGCTGGCCAGAGGCCCCCGGCCTCGTACCCCGACAATCTATATATATATATATATATATATATATATGTATATAAATATATATGTATATATGTCCAAGCCCTCGCGGTCTCGTTTCATGGGCGAGATCCCGTAGATAGGTGCTGTGTCGTTCTTCGCTGACCTCCTTTATCAGTTTTTCCCCCGACGCTATCTGCACGCTTCTAGCGTGCGAACTGACTCTTTCGGAAGGTGCTTTAGACTCACCCTTCTTCTTGCCCCCCGCGTCCTATAGGATGCACGGCTTCCTTGACTTGACGTGATCCCTTCGATACGCCGTCGAATGGACACGTTCTGCGCGGGGCACCTGTGCACACCGCCGCGTACCCATGGGGCCACGGCCGAAGGGCTTCCCGCCCGCGAGGTCGTGATGATTCTGCTTCCCGCCCACGAGGTCGTCCCCAATGTCGGGCGACGAAGTCTATACATATCCACTGCTCCCTGGCCAGGCCCATCGTGAGCCCGGCAGCGGTGTATACGCGAGGCCCTCCTGGCTTGGCCAGGAGGGCGTATACACAGCTCCTGGGTTCAGGATGGGCCTGGCCAGGGAGCAGTGGATATGTATAGATCTCGTCGCCCGACATTGGGGGGAACGGGGGAGGCGGGGATGGCGGACGACCTGAACGTCTTTCGCAGGCTCCCGGAAGCTTCCCAGTCAAGGGGTGCGTTCCAGCAGCTGCGCCACAGCGAGAGCGTTCCGGGACTTCCCCAATCGTCCCGAACGGCTGCCATAGTGGGACAGAACACTACAAACATAAACATGCACTTTTGGCGCTCCGCGCGGATTTCTCGCATCTGCGCCGGACCCCCCTCCCTGGCGCGGGGAACGCGCCGTGGGCAGCGCCGGAGGCACCGCTGGGGGGGGGCCCGACGCGGATCCAAGAAGTCCGCACGGAACGCCAAGAGCTCATGCTTATGCAGATTTTCCTGCTCCGATGCCAGACGCCCTAGTTATTAAGGGCTCCCAACTTCGCGCTTCGCGCTCCGCGAAGCGCGAGAGCGCGAATAACTTCGCGCCCTCGCGCCGCCCCCCCAAAGGGAGAAGAGGAGGACGAGGAGGAGGGGGAGGAGAAACGAGGACCGCGAAGCGCGAGGGCGCGAATCACTTCGCGCCCTCGTGGGAGCCCTTGCGAGTTACACCAGAAATATGCGGATCTCCCCGCGTCGTGCAGAAACGCCACAATTCCAACAATTCGCAGCTGTGCCAAACATCCCGGGACCTCGCACAAGGGCTCCCAACTTCGCGCTTCGCGCTGCGCGAAGTGCGAAGTGCGAATAACTTCGCGCTCTCGCGCCGCCTCCCAGGAGAAGAGAGGAGGATGAGGGGGAATCGGAGCCGAACCGCGAAGCGCGAAGCGCGAATAACTTCGCGCCCTCGAGGGCGCCCTTGTCGCAGGGCCCCATGAGGGGCCGTCCGAAGACCACTGGGAATGGGACGCCCGCTGCTGGAAATGGGTCCAGACCGCTGGCTAGCCACGTCGTGCACACTGTGCGACGCCAGATACCTGGGACTCGCCATCGCTGGGACGTCCGTGCCCCGTGCATTGTTCGATCTCCTGCCTCCCTTGCCTCGTAAGATGATCCAGTCTGCCCCCTCGGTGGTCCTCCTCGCCGAGAAGCACGCACACGTCCGAGCGATGCCGAGGGGAAGGAGGGGGGTGGAGGGGGAGGGGCGAAGGAGGGACGGCGCATTCCCAAAGTGTTGGCATGCTCGTGTACGGGGAGAACGGATGCGATTGCCCAACAGGCACCGCTGTCCAACTCTGACAGCGACCGTTGTTGGCCAAACGACAGTCTGTCTCGGGTAGACAACGTCCGCGTCAACACCAGCAACGAATCCTGTTCGACAACATGAGCAGGAAGTGCTGTTGGCCTTCCTCCCTAGCCTCTCCGTGCTGATGTTGATCGTACCGAACCTCTCGTTGCCCGGGCGCGTGTGTCCCCTCTACCATGTCGCTTCCCTTGCCCCAAACTTTGCTGACCGTGCTGGCCAAGGCACATGGGTGACGTTGAATAGTTAGCATCATGGAGCCATGCCGTCATTTGCTACTTCTCAACATCCATTCACTATCCTCCTTCTCAGCAGTGGAATGATGGATTGGCCCATGTATGAAATCACTGTCACAGAGACAACGTTCCATGAAAGAGCCGTCTGCGAATCCATCCAAGCCGCCGAGCCGCCAGTCGAAGAGTGTATGTGGAGAAATTCCCCCGCCCAGCCCAAAGGCGCCTGCACTGCCACCACGGGCCGCACGATGGTAGACAGCGGAACGGCGGCCTGCTCAAATTTTGGAACTAGAAGTTCAAGCGAGTGTGTTAGTCAAAAGAACGCAAGGCTGCAATCTCGACTTGATCTCAGGCTGACTCGGCAATTCGCTGCGCTCACACATGCACTACACTGAGGCATCGATTAGCCAACACTGCACATGCAGTGAGCGGAGGGGGGATTGCAAGCCTTCCCCTACACCTGCTGCACTCCACGCATCCAGCACTGTTCTTACCCGTTTCCAGCATGCCCTCACTTCAAAATGAGAGGGTGAAGTATATCTGGCAAGGCGGTTCGCCGGAAAATTATGAAACTGCACACGACATGAGAACACGGACCTGCGGCTTTCAAGGTGTCAGAGCGGGCGGGCTGTTTAGGGCGTGGCGAGATCGAACGAAGGCGAAACGCAATGCACTGCGTATGGGGTCCTACGAATGCGTCGGGAAGACCAATTTGGGGCACAACAGCCCACGCGGAGCGACTCTGAAGACACGGGCCCGCCGCCAATGGTGCGCGAAAACGGCCCCGTCGGATTGGTGCATACAGTTTGGCCAAATGCTTTTAAGGAAACCGGCAAGACTAATATTTACTAATCAAAAGCGCATCGAAACAGATCTGACGATCACAAAAGAACACGCCGGAAACGACAGAGAGTTTTGCCTAGAGGAGGGGGGGGGCAGGAGAACCCAGAAGTGAACCGAGAAATCGGATGGGCGATCGAAATGAATCGGATCGGAGGATATCGGCAGCCGAATCGGGAACAGTCGAATCGGCGGAAATCGGCAGACTAGTATGCGTCGAATGAGATCTGGGTCTGCAGTCGAATCGGAGGAGTCGAAATGAGACCTGGGGGGGGCAGGACCGCGAGAATCTATGCTGGTGCCACAGGGGAAGCAACAGAGAAGAATCGGAAGAGGGCGACATGTGGGGCGAGGAGGAGGGGGAAGTCGAAGAGGAGGAGGAGGAGAAGGACTCCTCCTCCTCGACCTCCTCCTCCTCCTCCTCCCCCTCCTCCTCCTCTTCCTTCGTGCTCTTCTCCTTTTCCTCCGGGGACATGGGGCGACGACGGCGTCACGAGAGCAACTCTGCACAGAAGCCGTGGCATGGGAACAACATGCCACACCGCACGCCTGAGCTGCGACTCGCCGCCCCCTGCAAGACCCCACAGGTCACAGTGGCAGGAGAGTCGCCATCGCTCGGACGTCCATGCCTCGGATTCGTGCGCGGCCTTTTCTCGCAAAATGATCCAGGACGCTCCTCGATGGCCCGCGCCGAAATAGAATGCAGACGTCCGAGCGATGCCAAGGGAGGATGCATCACCCAACATGCTGCGCGCACCGACCAGAAGCGCAGCTACTGTGCTACGCCCCCGCGCGGGGGGGCACGGCACGCCGCAGCAACTCGCGGACCAGAGGGGGGCTCCCCACTGCATCGGGCCAGAAGTAGCTGGACCACCAAGACGCCACACAAAGGAACATGATCCTGCGCCTCGTCGGCTGGGTTAGAACGACGCGAAGATCGGGACAAAATCGGATCGGGATGACTCGAAATCTCTGAGAATCGGCGGGTTTGGAGGATGTGTTGGGCGCCGCGGCCGCTCCAGAGCGTTCAGGAACGCTCTGAGAGCGCTCCGGAACGCTCTGGAGCGACTTATCCCGATCCTAGCCCTGTTTTAAAACATGATCCTGCGCCTCGTCGGCTGGGTGCTCGACGATGGTGATTCTTCGGAGGACGCCGGCCCATGAGGCTCAGGCCTGCATGTACCAGGCGCCTGTGCTGCGCTGCGGGCGACATCTCTCGGCCGCAGCAGGGCACGCGCTGCAACTGTGTTGAGTCGCCTGGCGTCCCCAGAACGCACCGCGGCTGCCTCGAGTTGAGCACGAATGGCCCCCCCCCTGGCCATCGCTCGGACGTCCATTTCCTGTTTTTGTTTCGGTTTCGTGCGTGTTTTTTTCGCCAAATGATCAAGGATGCTCCTCGATGGTCCTCGCCGAGGAAAAAACGCACACGTCCAAGCGATGCCAAGCCCCTTGCATGTGCGGGACAGCACCCGGCCGCACCGCGCAAGAGGCCGCCCGCGGCGTCACTGGCAAGACAACGCGCAGCTCTGATGGCACACGCTGTTCCTCCCCCGAGCTCTGCATGGTGCCGCCTTGTTCGAGCGGGCGCAACGCAACCAGGGGGGGGGGCCACTGCTCGGCTAATTAGTGCAGCGTGCCAGTCAAGAGATGGAGGAGGGGGAGGAGGCAGAGAAAGAACGCTAAAGTCCGCCTGAGGGTTAAAACCGAAGGGAGAGAGGCAGAGAGGAGGAGGAGGAGGAGGAGGAGGAGGATGAGGAGGAGGAGGAGGAGGAGGAGGAGGGAGGAGGAGGAGGAGGAGGAGGAGGAGGAGGAGGAGGAAGAAGGGGGAGGAGGGGGAGGGGGAGGAGGGGGAGAGGGAGGAGCAGGAGGAGGAAGAGGAGGAGGAGGAGGAGGATGAGGAGAAGGAGGGGGAGAAGGGAGAGGATCAGAATAAACCCTTCAAGCAAACGAGACGCCGCGAATGTGGCGCGAAGTCGTTCTACAATATATTCTCCACAAGGGCGTACGCTTGGAACCCTCTCGCGACAATTGAACTGTTGGAGGCACACGTCGGATTGGAGGCGTGATGCTTCAACCAATCGAACATAGAACAAACATTGCGGAAAAGAACAATGTGATGTGGATTTAACGGTGCGAAGAATCGTGGGTGTAAGATGTGCCGGGATGTCCCCAGGATGTGCCCTCGACCGCTGGCAAAGGCGGCGACAACGACCTCCAAGACGGTACCGACGGTCTTGATATCCACGACGACGGCCAGCAGCGGCGGCGACGACGACAAAGTGGACGTCGACAACGACGACGACGACGACGACGACGACAGCGGCACTAGCGGCGGCAGCAACGAGGACCTACGACGACGATGGTGACAAGGAGGGTGGCGACTACGACGAGACCGCCGACTCAAACCCACGACGCCATGAGCTTTCCACACCGTGGACCCCTGAGTTCTGAACCCAGTCACCAGGACTGCTCTTCCATCCCGCGAGTTGTTTCTGACGGCCTCGGGGCCCCTCGAGAGACCCCAGAGGCCGAAAACTGCCAACCGCCCCCCCCCCGTGGCGATTGTGTGCACGACGCGAGGGGGTCTGTCGGAGAAAGGCGCATTTGAAGGGGCCCCAGGACACACAAATAAATACACACAAATACAAAGATTCCCTATATTTTCTCATATTTTCTGGGTTTTTGTCTTCCCGCCCAATTCCCATATTTCCCATATGTTCCTGGGGATCGACGATTAATTGTGTCTGTGTTTTTTTCCCTCCTGAGCATTGAGATACTGGGAGAACCCCAAATCGGCTCGAACTCTGTGTCTGGACCCCTCCCAAGGTCCAAACGCACCAAACATCCGAGCTGCGTCCAGCCGTGGAGGCGGTGAGCATTGGTTCACCGACCCCTGTCCCCAACGGCGTGGCCCGGGCCCCGCGGGCCAATGTCTCCCCCCCCCGATATGGGGATATAGGCGGTTTCCTTCGGGGTTCGACGGGTGCATCCCCAACTGGGGTGCCGAGATGGCGGGGTCTGGATGGGGATGGGGATGAGGTCAGGGGTCGGTTGAGCGATGCTGGCCAGAGGGGGACTGGCGTCCCATCCCGAGTCGCTTTTTGGCGGCCCTAAGGTGATTTTCCCACGACGCGACGATTAGAGGAGGCACAGGCCTGCTTGAACAGAGAACTGTCTTGGCTTCCCAACGTTGGCGGCGAGCACATTGGCGGGCTTCTTAGAAGGAGGCGGCTTCTCAGAAGGCGCCGGTCTTACATCTATGCACAAGGCCCGCGCCGTCTAAGAAGCAGGGGGGCGTCTAAGAAGCCGCCCCCCATCCACTACCCCCCCTCATCGCGCGGCCGACAAAGGTCAATTACCGGAGCCCCAAGAACCCCTTCAGCCCCCGAGATCCCCCTCATCGTGGAACATCACGCCCGGAGCCCCAGACCAGGGCTGAACCTAAGCGGTGTTATCGTTTTTGTTTTGTCTTCATTTTCCGAAGCTTTTGTCTCGAACCCGCCTGTACCGCAAAACGAAGCCGACGCGAAAACGGCCCACGAAATCGCCCACAAAACCACCGCTTAGGCCCAGCCCTGCCCCAAACCCCCTCTTTCCTCGGGGGGGGCCTCGAGGCGAGCCGGGGCGCTTCGCCCCTGCCCCTATCGCCGCCCTCCGCGCCGCCGCCGAGGCGCCGCGGCTGGCCCGCGGAGGGCCCGCCGACGGGCCGCCGACCACAGGCGGGGGGGGCCTTCGCCGCGCCGGCGAGGCTGCGCGCCGACAGCGGCGGCGGCGTCGTCGCCCGCAGCGCGCGCCGGACCAGCACCGCGCCGCCCAGGCCGGCGGCCGAGAGCGGCGTCTGCGGCGGCTGCGCGGGGGCCTCTGCTGGGGGGGGTCAAGCCCTGGACTTCCAGAGTGCGGGAGAAGGAGTCCAAACATCATGACAATTCACGACCAGGAGTGTCATCCACATGAACCTTCTTAAGCCAAAAAAGCGCACACAAAACTAACACATACCAATGCGAACATATAAAACCTATTCACAATATCAAGAAGGAGAAAAAACAAACAATACTAGTCGTACGAAAAGTGATCACATAAATGATACAATCAAGCAAAATAACATAATTCGAATAAGAGCCCTGCTAAGCAATCAAGTATGAAGAATAAGAAGAAAGAACAACAAATAAAGGGGGAGTCACAACCTCCCCAGACGAGGCGTTTTAGACCTCCCCAGGCCAGCCGTGAAAGGGCGCCCTTTTGCCGACCCCCCTGGAACCCTCCAAGACAGCTCCAACCAGACCCCCACACTTTATTGCGGAATGGGGGGGGTAGCTACCTGAGTAAGCGACGAACCTCAGCGCCGACGACCCCTTGGGGCCTTCGGCGTGTGTTTCTGACAATGTTGCCCCTCCCCCAGGGAGCTCGGTCTGGCCGGTTGGAGGGGGGGGGGGGGGAAAGTTGCCCGTGGTGCCGAGAGAGAGCTCCAGGGTGCCTCCCAAGACACACGCGATGGGCCTGTTCCCCACCAACATCACCATAAGTTGGAGGAGGGAAGGAGGTGGAGGACGAGGAGGAGGAGGACGAAGAGGAGGAGGACGAAGAGGAGGAGGAGGAGGAGGAGAAGGAAGAGGAGGAGGAGGAGGAGGAGGAGAGGATGAGGAGGACCCCCTCCCCCTCCAACTCCTGGCGGTGGTGGTGGAAAACAGGCCCATCACTACGAACAGGCCTCTCAGAGATCTCGCGCCCACGGGCACGGTGGCGGCAGGGGCCGACAGCCACGAGAGCTCCGCCGCCTCCCGCGGTGCCACACGGGCGCACGGCGTGCCGGACGCCTGCCTCCATCTTAGGGGCTCCGGCCCGGCCCGCCGGCCACCCGGAGAGCTCCGGGCGACGCGGCTCCCGTCGACTTTCGTCCGCCTGCGATGGCCACAAGATGGAAGCCAACACGGCCAAGATGGACTCACAGACGGCCGTGGACGTGTCCCAAGTCGGCCTCAAGTCGGAAGCCGTGGACTCACAGACTCACAAGATGGAAGTCAACACGGCCTCAAGTCGGGCGTGTCCCCCTGCAGGGAGATTTTCGACGAGAAACAAAAAATGCTCAAAAATGCCCCCAAGTGGTCCAACAGTACTGCAAGAAATAGTCCCCAGACTATTTTGTTTGACTATTTTTGAATTTGTGGCCCCGAGAGAGCCCAAGCTGGCGCCCAAATGTCGCCAAGACGGCCCACGATGCACCTAAGATGGCGCACGATGGCGTCAAGATGGCCCAAGACAGTCCAAGAGGCGCCCGAGAGGTGGTCACAGGTCGGCCTAAGAGGCCTCCAGGAGGTCCTCCAGGAGGGCCCGAAGAGGCCCGACTCCTTGATTGTCCTTGGGATTCCAACTAGATTTGGGCTTGTGCCTCAAACCTGCCTTCCGACGGCCCAAGACGGCCAAGAGGCTCCCAAAATTACCCGACGGAGCCGGGGTCGAAATGGGGTCGAACTAGAGTCGAACGGATCCGTCAGGTGGGCCCGAGGAAGGTCCCCCAAACGAGCATCTGAGGGGGAAAGGGAAAATTCGCCCCCCCGATCACATCACAGCGAGGGCTGGCCGGACATCCCAGGAGATCCGTGAAGAACCCGCACGACACCTTTACACACGTGGGCAGCACAGCGTGACGTGATCCGAGGGGGAGGGAGAGGGCCGACCACGGCCGCTATCGCCCAGACAACCCAAAAAAAAACAGGTTCCCGGGGTGGCAGCGGATTCGAGTGCAGGGGCTTCCGCTTCCTCGCCGCAGCCCTCCCCTTCCGGCTCCTCCCCAGCCTGGCAGCTCCCCTCGGGCCGTCGGAGACGGCCCAGACTTTCACGAACGGAGGTGGCGTCCAGAGGGATACTGGACCTGTCTCCACTGCCAGCGCCGCAGCACCAAAATGAGGCAGCCTGCCTTTTTCAGTGGCCCAGACATCCCCACCCTCCCGACGAGGGGTGCCACGGGGTCTTCTCTGGTTTGCGCAACTTGTATCACAATCACGCGGCCACGCGCTACATGTGACAGAACACCCCACTGGCACCATAACAGTTTGCCGTGCCCGTGGTATGTACACTGAAGATGCCGGGGCGAAAGGACTAGAAGACTCCTGCCACCCAGCCAGGTCTCCAGCAGGACAAAGTCCACACTTGGAGCCGAGTCATGACATGCACGTCCCCGAGCAACGATATCACTGTAGGGGACCTCCTTCCCTTTGACACCATGTTCGAGCTCAGGCGGGAGCCTGCAGTGGAGTTAGCAGGGCAGCTGGCCGGCAACCCTAGACATGGTGCCTGTAACCCTTCCTCTCCTCATCTTCCCTGCCCCGTGCTGCTGTCCACCAAGAGCTCAAGAATTCGCGACGATAAGATAAGCCACCAAAACGAAAAAACCTAAGCGCGGTGGAGCAGCACCGTCCTCACCCCCGTAATAATCGGACTGAAGCTTGTTCCCAGGGGTACCCCGACCTGGCCAAGGACGAGTCCAAGGCGCTAGATGGGCACTTCCGCTCAGCCACCTTTAGCGCTCCAGTCTTGAACCATCCCACCACCAGGCTCACATCGAAAAATACGCAGGTTCCCCTTCCACAACGACTGGGGGAACGCATGGTCCGATAGCTTGGCCATCTTCGGCCCAACGTTTGGTCGCATTGGCGTTTCCCAAAGGCATGGGGCAGTGATGACTCGCCGTGGGTGTCTTCGATCCGCCGTCAACTATGGTCTTGCCACAGGGATGCACGGCGTGCTAAACTTATGTTTGGTTGTTTTGCTCCTGAGCAATTCGAGAAAAAAAAAACGGGGTCCCTGCAGGGGGGAGGGCCCCAATCGGGCCAAAGCCCAGTACCCTCCGAGGCCTAGACCCTTCTCCAGAGGTCCCGACCGAACCAAGGCGAGGCCTGACAAGAGCGGCGCCAAGGCCTTCTCCTCGAAGGCCTTCGAGGACGACTTCAGCTGGCGTCGTTCTGCAGGGTGTTACGTGGGGAGCTCGTGGGCCGTCTTGGAGCGCCAGAGGGCGCGTGACCAAACAAGTGTTGGGGAAACCAGAAAGTACAGATACCCGGGGTGCGCTGCGACCAGGAGAGTCCAGCGGTGGCGAAGAGGGCCTCCCAGGAGGCCCCAACAGGATCAAACGAGGGACGGGTAACAACACGGGCACCTTCCCCTCCTCGGAGTCTTTTGGCGGTCCTGGAGCCCGAGAAGGGGGATCCGCCAGGCCGAGAACGGTCAAAAACCTCCCGTCGTTCTTGTTCCACGACGGGCGGACGCCAGGGGATCTCTGGAGTCCTCCTGCGGCCGGACGGCAGGGGGGGATCGGGAGGAGGAGGAGGAGGAGGAGGAGGAGGAGGAGGAGGAGGAGGAGGTGGAAGAGGAGGAGGAGGAGGTGGAGGCGGGGGCGGAGGAGGAGGAGGAGGAGAGAGGAGGGAGGAGGGAGGAGGGAGGAGGAGGAGGAGGAGGAGGAGGACGAGGACGAGGAGGAGCCAGGGGACCTCTGGAGCCCTCCTGCGGCCCTCGATCGACGACGGGCCTGCCGGGGCCCGCCTCCCGCTCGACCCACGGCGGCGGCCGGGCCCCGCCTCCCGTGCGAACCTCCCTGAATGGGGCCCCAGGACACACCAAATAAATACACACAAAGAAACATATTCCCCATATTTCCCACTATTTTCGAAGGATTGCCCAACAAAAACAGATTTCCCCATATTTCCCCATATTTTCGGGGGTGTTTTTGCAATCCTTCGGCTTCTGCCTTCCCCCCCCCCCACTTCCCATACTGTCGCACATTTTCTGGGGGGTCGAGGATTCATTGTGCCTGTGGGTTTCTTTTCCTCCTGACTCCTTCCCTGGGGAGACTATGGAGGCCTCCGAGATAGGGTCCGAGCAGATGGGTCGGCGATGCGTTGGCGACGTCGGCGGTGCATCGGCGCCCTCAGCGTGGAGAAAATTAGGCTCCGCATCGAGCCGCATCGGCGCTGCATCGGCGATGCGGGGCGATCCACGGACCCCACCTGCTCCGACCCCCATCTGGGAAGCCTAGACCCTCCTCTGGGAAACCAAAAGGTTCCGCTACCGCTACTCCCTGGACCTCTCCAGGGGCGCGTTCTGATTGGGATGCCGCGGCGAATCGAGCAGGGGCGACGAGGGCCTCCCCAGAGGTCCCGGCCCCCCAAAAGAGGAAACGGGGAAGGTATGGGTACCTTTTCCTCCTCCTCTTCCCCTACAGCGGCATGGCTCGATCCACGGCCCCCTCCGTCGACGGGGCCTCGACCTCGCGCGTGCTCGCGGGCCCCGGCTCCGCGTACACTGCCGGCGCCACCGTGGTGATCGTGCCGATCACCTGGCCGGCGGCCACGGATAAATCGGGCCTGTCCCTCGACAGGCGGACGATTCGAAAACAGTCAAACAACTGTCAAGGGACGATGTTTGCTCATTTTTGATTATGTTCGCGCAAGGCAAGAGGAGACAAGACAGAAGCGGCAGACGGGAGGCGGGAGGCGGGAGGCGGAGGAGGACTGGAGACCGTAGCGCTCTATTCAAAACGAATACCCAGCCAGGGAGGGCTGGAAATTATCAAGGGACGATGTTTGAATATGTTTGATTCGGTTTGTCTGTTTTTTTCTCGTGCAGCATCCGCCTGTAGGATTGAGCAGGGACCGACCGTCCCGGCATTCCTATAGTCATACCACGAAATGTTCTACGAACCCAAGAGTGTTCTAATATCGAAAACAATGTTCCTAGAACATGAAACCGATGTGTTAAAACAAGACAATATAAAGCAGGAATGTTCTAAGAACATTTCGGGGAAACCACAAAAGGCTCTGATAACATTGTTTGATAGGGCTATAGACGAGCCAGGACGCTTCTCGGGGATGGACAGACCCCCCTTTAGTAAAACGAGGTTTAGTGAAAACGACCTGAGGCCCAAACCTGGCGGGCGCAAGCCTGGAAAAGAACGGTCACGGCGCCCTCTCGAGAACCGAAAACGTACAGTTCACTAATCGACGTGTCACCGAAAACGTACAGTTCACTAATCGACGTGTCACTGTTGGGGGTTCTGTCCACCCCCGAGCTTCGCTACTGCTTGATGTGAGGACATGCCCGACCTGCCGCCACGGGGGCCGAGCCGGCCCCCGAGGGCCCGCGGGGCCCGCGGGGAGGCCCCAGGACTTCCAGGGAGGCCCTCAGAGGACTCCCGAGCCGGCAGCGTCCTCGCCATCGCTCGGACGTCCATTCCCTGTGCATATTTCGGTATCGTGCGTGATTTTTTTTTGTTGGCCACATGATCAAGGATGCAACTCGATGGCCCTCGCCAAAGCAAAAATGCACACGTCCGAGCGATGCCAAGTGTCTATATCCCCATCCAGTGCGTCTTGGAGTTTCGGACTCTCTTCCCAAGAAACAGGAGGCGCACTGGATATGGATTCAAATCTGCCTCAAACAGGCTAGATGTTGTATCCACATCCAGTGCGCCTCGGCCTTGCGGCGCTCCTTCCAAGAGAGTCGAAGACGCACTGGATATGGATATGAATATTGCCCGCACCCAGAGCCAGGTGGCCACATGCGAACCGCCCCCACGCCCCCCCACGTTTTCTGAGGGGGGGGGGGTCCCTCCGCTCGGGAGCTCCCGGACGAAGTGAACCCCCACCCCCACTAGAAATCGCGGGGGGCGGGGGTGGGGTTCACAGGAGGCCACCGAAGAGCACCCCTCAGGAGGCCCAGAGGGCCCCGGGGGATCCAAGAGTTGTGCGACAAGCCAAGGAGCACCTTGGGCTAGAGGGGCGCCTTTCGCAACTCCCCGAGTAGTTAGCAGGGGAGGAAGCGAAACCAGAAGGGTGCTTCTCGTGTTCGTTATGTTGCTGTTTTCCCCTCGTGCTGTCTTCGTGCCGCCTCCGCCGCAGAACAAGACCAGAGCGAAAACGGTCCACGGGACGCTGAAACACCGCTTAGGTCGAGCCCTGCATTCGGCTACGAGCCTTGTATTCGGCTACGCGCAAAGAGTGACCCTGGGTAAGAATGATCTTTGGCGCGCGGCATTTTAGGGGGCCGCGTGGGGGCCAAACCTGGGCGCGCAAGCCGCTGCTGCAGCCTCGCGTTCGGCGATCGGGGGGCCCATCTGTGCCCACACCAAAAGTCATTCTGGCGAAAGGTCACTTTGACGTCTAGTCGGCTGCATCAGAAGAGGAAGCGATACAGTCGGCGTGTTGACCTAAGGAACCCTAAATAAGGAACGAGGCCCCTTTGTTCCCATAAGTTAAACTTCGAGTTCCGATCGGAAACATAAGGAAAACCGGAGGAAAGCTGTGAAACACTTGAGGAACGCGGAGCCCCCCCCCAACGAAAAGGGTTCCCTCTTCAGGGCCCCGACTGTACCGGCACTGCTGCCAAAGATAACGAAAGCGGCACGGGCATCATTTCTCGGAGGCCTGCGCGGCTCTCCCGGATCGGCGCTGCCCCCCCCCCCGCGCGCGGAGCGCGCCATGGGGCGGCGCCGGAGATTCTGCCATGGGGCACCGCGCCGATCCAGGCAACCCGCGCGAAAATCTGAGAACGTGTGTTTAAACGTGTGGATGCCACGGCCATGGACACCCGAACGCTCCTACCATTGAGTGTTTCACAAAGTGTTTACAATGCCGGAAACATTTTCCAAACATGATTTTCCATGTTTGAAACATGTTGAGGACATGTTTGGGGCATCTGGGAAGTATTTGGCAGCATGATGCATGTTTATGTGATGTGTGGCTCTTCGAGGTGGACTCTTCCCTCGTCGCCACGGTTGGATCACCCTCGAAGTCTGGGTCCGATCGTACTCAGGGAGTCGCGCGGGTGGTGCTAGGGGGGTGGCCTGCGTCACTGGAGCGGGAAGACCTTTCTGGAGCCAGCAAGGGCCAAAAAAGAGCCCAGGGAGACCAATTTTTCTGGCCAGTTTCTCCACCCGCCATCTCAATCAACCCGTACTCCAAGGACCCGGAATAAGGTTGCAAGGGCCTTGGATATGCTGCAAGCGAGTGGGGGGAAAGAGAAGGAGAAGGCCTTCTCAGAAGGCAGCGGGACTTCTCAGAAACCCTCGCGTCTTCTGAAAAGGTTTTCTCTGTTTCCCAGGATGGCTTACACAACTTCTCGGAAAAGCAGGGGCTCTTTCGAGCCCTCTGAGAAGGCCTTTCCCCTTCTCACTTCCACCCCGGGCGCGTCGCCGATGGAAAGGCCATGCCGACCACGCGCGGGCGGGGCTCGGCCAGCGAAAAGCAGCCAAGACTGGGCCGAAGGAGAAAAACCCGGACATGCAGCGTCTTGATTTTGTTCATAAAGACCCCTGGAAAACCCCGACCCTTTCTCCGGGACCGGCTTATTTTACGACGGCACGGGGGCGGAGCGAAGAAAACCTCTGAACGTTCCAGGTAGGCTGCGATGGACTAGACCACGCTGGGCGCCCCCGCCAGTTATTGATGGTCCCCACGCCCAGCGAGGGCTCCCAGGGCCGAAATCTACTAAACACCTCCCGTCCTGATTCTTGTTGCGACGCGATCGTGTCTGGGGTTGGCTGCCAGGTCACCCCGCGCTGCAACCCGCCAGAACAGGTGGTCCGACAGGCACGCAGCGATGGCGGTGCCTCTCTGCTGCCCTCCCCCCCCGCGGGCTCGGCACCGCGCGCAAAGGGGCGGGGCGAGACGAAGTCGACGCGGCGGCTGCAGCGGCCCACTTGTTGATCGCGACCGCTAACGGTACGACCGCGGGCCGAGCAGAAACGTGGCAGCCGCGCCAAGCTCTAAATTAGGCACTGAGCACGCAGGGGCGAACTACGCTGCGGCTCAGGGGGCGAGAAAGACGCTGAAGGACAGGTCGAAAACGCATGGAGGAACTGGTAAACCGCAGCGGCCCACGCGAAACGAACACAAAATCTGCCAGAGAATCGCCTCGCGGAAGGGCGGGGGCCTCTTGGGCCGTCGTGGGGGCGATCCTAGGGGCCCACTATACGCACCCTGAGATCCATGGAGACGCGCAGCGATCGGGCCCCTGCGCGTCTCCATGGCGGCCGGGGAGCCGAGGGTTACCGAACTGCTGGCTCTCAGTGTGCCAACGCACCGAAAGCCATCGGTTCGGTTGTCCTCGCCTCCCTGGTCGCCATGGAGACGCTCAGGGACCGGATCGCTGAGCTGAAGGATCTCAGGGGGCTTACCGACGGGCCCCGCCTTTGAGCGTCGGGAGCTGCCTTGGAGCGTCGGGAGCCCGAAAGAACGAGGACGCCAGAATACTGGAAGAGCATACAGGGGAAGTCAGGGATGTTGGCCTCGTCGATCTTCGAGGGTCCTGAGGGGCCCCAGACCCTCTAGAGGCCCCTGGGGTCACCAGGGGATGAGAAATTCCCACGCGACAGCTGTGCGCAGACAATTTTCTCATCAGATGCGTCTGCTGCATGGCCTCAGACACCTGGCTGCGTCTGACCTGCACTTCAGGATCGGGTTCAGCTGTGGCCACGAGGGCGGCCCGGGAGGCCCAGGGATGCCCGAAAGCGTCAACAAACCTGAACCACCTTCATCGAGCGAGCCTCGATCATCGACCCTCCTCCTCCTCCTCCTCCTCCTCCTCCTCCTCTTCAACCCGTACAGGCCCACTTGGACGGCTGAGGGGTTGAGGGTGGATCGGGTCGGGCGAAAGGGGGGGATAGCAAAGGGAGGGGTTGAGAATCAGCTCACGTAGCTGATTTTCCCGGCGCCTCCCGGCGCCAGAGGCGGTTATGTATCGAGGAATGGGCCCCTCGGCGAGGCCAAAACCAGCTGCATGCAGCAAATTTCGTAACCCCCCCCTTTCCCAATCCCCCCCTTCCGTTCGGCCCGAGTGGGTGGGGGCGAGCGAGAGGACGGGAGGAGAGAGCGAGCAACAGGGGGAGGCGAGGTGGGATCCTCTCCGCCTCCTCGGACGGGGGATTTGGGGAGGGCGAGAGAGAAGCTACGGGGCGCGAAAACGACCACAGCCACTGCTTTTCTTTTGTTGCTGCCTTCCAGCCCGCAGAAACAAAGCAGTGGTTGTGGTCATTTTCGTTGAGCTTGGCACCAGGCAAATGACCACAACCACTGCTTCTTTTTCGGCCGGCTGGAAGGCGGCGCAAACAAGAAGCAGTGGCTGTGGTCATTTTCCCGTCCCGTAGAAGCGTGGCGAAATGGAAAGCGGAAAGCGAGGTGGGATCCTCTCCATCTCCATCACAATCCTTGCGGGATCCTCTTGCAAGCGGGACCTTTTTCCGTGCCTCCCCTCCAAGTCCTGGCGGGAACGGAAACTTGATCCCGGAACTTTCCGAATGACCAACTCTTCGTCCTGAACAGTTGTTCAACTGTCACGGGGCCACTCCCAGGTCTCATGACCCCAACAACGGCGAAAGGCCTCCAGGACTTAACTACTACAACAGAGATGGACATACAGTTGAGGCCAGTCAACCAGAAACCTTGTGTATATATATACATCTATATACATATATATATATATATAAACATTTAAAAAAAAAAAAAAAAAAAAAAAAAAAAAAAAAAAAAAAAAAAAAAAAAAAAAAAAAAAAAAAAAAAAACTGAGACCGCAGGACGTCCATGGATTTTTGGTATAGGAACGTCTCGCCTTCTGTAGCAAAACCATCGAAACCCAAGAAACCCAGGGCACCCTGGATGCAAGCAGGGTGTTTCTTGGCATGGGTACTCACTGTATGACAGAGATTGACATAGCCATGGAAAAGGGCTCTGCATGTATCCAAGAGCTTCGCTCGCCCGTGCATGCGCTGCATTCGACGAGGATCCTGGGCGAATGCATGATAAAACCCGCCCCCATGCGCTATCCACCCAGTGAACCTCCTCCGATCCAGCTCCCCTTCAACGACGCTCCAGGAACCCAGACATCCTCCGATCTGATTATTCCAATCCGCGGCCCAGGAGTTCCCGACCCCTTCCCCGGGGGTGGCTTTTCGTCCTGGATCCATGCTTGAGAATCCCCAGGCTGGACAACGGACCCCGGAGACAGAACTCCAGGAACAACCAACAGAGTGAACAAAATCAGATTCTCGGATCTCTGGAAATACGACTCCGCATCTGTTTCACGAGTCGGCCCGCCAATGGTCTGGACCTCTGCGCGAAGGAGACTGGCTTCTCCTCTCGAGTATAGCTGGCTGTCGACGGCCCCTGGGCCCGGCGAGGGCCGTGGCCCGAAGCTAGGGCTCCCAACTTCGCGCTTCGCGCTCCGCGCTCCGCGAAGCGCGAATAACTTCGCGCTCTCGCGCCGCCCCCCAAGGGGGAGAAGAGGAGGACGAGGAGGAGGGGGAGAAGGAACGAGGACCGCGAAGCGCGAAGCGCGAATAACTTCGCGCCCTCGAGGGAGCCCTTGCGAAGCTACCCAAAAAACCTCATGCCGTGATGATTTCTTTCTTTCACGACATAGGGATGTCAGGAATCCTCCTCGCCTGCCCTGTCATGGCAGCCGACGACAGGATGTCCTCTGGGTCCTCGATCAAAGACGTCGACTAGGGGCCTCGCACGATGGTCCAAGATGCTCTTCGATGCTCCTCGCCGGGAAAAAATGCACGCTTCGAGCGATGCCAAGTGGGACCCGGTGAGGGCCCCCCGAAGCCGAAAACAGTCCAAAACCGCGTCGTGTTTCTGTTCCTGTTCACGACGGGTAGATGTGGGCACGCCCAGAAAGCTCCAGACGAGGCGCAGGTGCTGGAGAGCACACTACGGTCCGAGCGCCCCCCGATACTTTTCAGAACGCGCAGGAGAAACTGCTGGCCCAACAGGGACCTGGAGATCAGATGTCTCGTCGTTGTCCATGCGGGGTCCACAGGGGCCTCGACAGCATCATCCGAGGACCGCCTCTTCACCCCGGGGTCCTGGCGAGGAGTCTACAGAGGCCGACAACAGCAAAAAAGCGACGACCCCGAGGAGGAGGAGGAGGAGGAGGAGGAGGAGGAGGAGGAGGAGGAGACGATAGGATTGTTTGGGAAATGTTGGGAGAAGAAGGAGGAGGACGAGGAGGAGGAGGAGGAGGACGAGGAGGAGGAGGAGACGATCGGACTGTTTGGGACATGTTGGCCCTCTAGAGGCCCCCAGCCGCGCCCCTCGGCGCGCCGCCCCGCGCACGCGGCCGACGAACTGCCGGGCGAGCCCCAGGAGCAACAGCTCCGAAGGGGCCCAAGGAGACACATATAATTCGGGGATGGACAGAACCCCCTTTAGTAAAACGTGGTTTAGTGAAAACGACCTCGGGCCCAAACCTGGCGGGCGCAAGCCTGGAAAATGACGGCCGCGGCGCCCTCTCGAAAACCGAAAACGGACAATTCACTAATCGACGTGTCAGGGTGGGGGTTCTGTCCACCCCCGAATAATTTGGACGCCCGAAATGGGTACGGAAAGACTGGGCACAATGCCCAACAACAAATGCTGTCCCAAACCAACAGCGGCCGCTGTTGGGCAGGCGGCCTTCTGCCTTGAGTGGACATAGGTCGCGGCGGCGCGGACAGCGAGTCCTGTTCAGACTGAACAGGAACTGCTGTTGGGCATTGTACCCATTCTTTCCGTACCAATTTCGGGCGTCCAAAAATAAGTCCGCCGATCCGGCGTGTGAGTTTCTGAGAGCGTGGACATGAGCTCGCTCGAGCTTCGCTCTGCAGGGGGGGGAGGGGGGGGCGCACGTCATTTCCGACGACATTTTTCCGACGTTTTTCGGTGCACGGGGATATTTCCGACATCACTTCCGATGTTTTTCGGTACCCGGGGACAGGGGGGCATAGAAAACTCCACTTCCGGAGCCCCCTGGGATCGCCGGCACTGGCCGGAGGCCAGCCCAACACACACAAATAAAAAGACTCCCCATGTTTTCCCATATTTGTTTGATTTTCGTCTTCCCCCCACTTCCCATAGTTTTGCATATGTTCCTAGGAATCCTCGATGAATTGTGCCTGTGTTTTTTCCCTCCTGAAGCCTGTTGACACAAATTAACTCGGGCCCCACACCAGGGGAATCCAATGAACCGAGCTGACCCTTTCTTGACCCCCGAGAGGCTGACCCCCATGAAGCAGCAAGCAAAACAAACTGCTTTCGGCTTTCGTCCCCACTTTGTCTGACAAGGGATACGCCGATTCCCTATCCCAGGCATCGCGGAGGTTCCCGAATGGACTATAACAATTTGAGGCCCAACCCCGGGATATACGATGGAGGGGGGGGCGTCCGCCTTCGATAGGGGTGGGTCCGAAGAGACCCCTCAGGGTGTAACCCAGCGTTTCCCTCCTCTCCTGAGCGACTTCGGTGGCAACTCATGGGAGCCTCCCATACAATCTTGTCGGCTCTTAATCGACGCTAGTCGACGCTGTATCGACGCGAATCGACGCTGAATCGACGCTAATCGACGCTAAATCGACGTTAATCGACGCTGGCCGACGCTAAATCGGCGCCACCTCATCGACTCCCGGACGCTAATCGACGCTAGTTAACGACAAAAAGTAGGAGGGTACACCAGGCTCCCACGATTTGCTACCGAGAGCGGCTCCATCCTTCGTCGAGAAATCGGGGAGGGGGGGGAGAAAAATCGCCTGCGACTGTCCGTGCCCACTTCGATCGCACCCCTCTAAAGGGGCCCTGGGACACACAAATGAATACACACAGACACAAATAACCTGATTCCCCAAATATGTTCTGGGTCTTCGTCTTCCCCCCCACTTCCCATATTTCCCTGTATTTTCTTTGGAGTCGACGATGAATCGTGTTTGCGCGTTACTTTCCCTCCTGATCCTCTTCGCCTGTCCGAGCGCCCCAGCCGACGCCAGCGCGGCCGCAGAGCCCGCCCGGGCCGTGCTCGCCGGCGGCGGCGCGGCAGGCGAGTCCGCCGGCGGCGGCGCGCCGGGTGCCTCGTGACGGCGGCGGGCTCCGTCGTTGCCGCCGCCGTCGTGCGAGGGACGCCGTTGTCCTCCTCATCCATCTGCCTTCTTCTCCATCCCCCTCCCCCTTCCCTCCCCCTCCCCCCCCCCCTCCTTCCTCCTCCTCCTCCTCCTCCTCCTCCTCCTCCTCCTCCTCCTCCTCCTCCTCCTCCTCCTCCCCTCCACACTCCTTCTCTTGCTTCTCCTCCTGCTCCTCCATTCGGGCGCAATTCGCTAACGTGGATTGCGGATGCGTGGATCTGTCGCAGTGGCGACAGAAACCCGAATCGGGTAACAGTTAGCCCGAAAACGTAAAAGTCCATGCCGCCTGCTTTGGCGACGAAGCGCGCCAGTTCCCACGGGAACGGGCCCCGTCGCTCATCCACGCGCCTGAACCCATGTTTGCGCTTCCTCGATCCTTGTCCTACTCGTCGTGTCCAGCACCACAAGGACGAGGAAAAGCGACACCGACACCACCAGACCACCAGCGGGAGGAGTCCAGGGAGGTCCCCCTGGTGGTGTGGTCCCTCCCGCTCGCTCGAAACATCCCCAGTTCGGGGAGGCTTCGGAGACACCTCCTCGCTGGAGGTGGCCCCCCTGGTGGTGATGGTGTCGCTTCTCCTCCCCAGGCTCCTTTTTCCGTTCTGACAGTTCTGGGGCCCGGCGAGGAGCACCAGAGATGGGACATGGCAGAAAAGCGACCGTCGATACCGAGCTAGCCATCGGATCGTCCGAACATTGGGATCGGATCGGATCGACGCGGGCCCTTGCCAGAGGAAGGCAAACTTGCGGAACCTCGCGCGAACTTCCTGGGTCGGCGCCGAGGCACGGCCAGGCCCAGCGCAGATCCAACAAATGCGCCCAGAACTTCGAAAGTTTCTGGCCATGCACGTGCGGCAGCTCACGGGAGCAGGCTCTTGCGAATCCACGCTGGCCGACGCTCCTCGACCCGATCGGCGCTACATCGACACTGACAGACGCAAGCGCACGCGAGTACACTCTGAAAACTGCCTTCGGAAGATGAACACCGCCACTTTTTCTGGCCCTGCATTTAAAATTGCACACGAAAGCGGATCCTGGTGTATACGGGATCCTGGTATCTACATGTTTCGTCGTTCCCTCGGGAAACGGAAGCAAAAAGTATACACCACACCACCCCGATGTCGCCCCCGACCCTAACAAAAACGTCCTGGGATTGCACCGCCCGCCACTGGCACTGTATATGCTCCAGTTTCCAAGAATGTATGCAGCGTGCTCCTCTTGTCGGGAGCGGCCAAGAGGGGGGTGTCCAAGAGGGGGGGGTGCGAATCATGACCGGCGGCATGTGCGCGGCCCAGCGGGGGGACTGGGGACGTATTGAAATAAGGAGAGGCGCCATGAAATCTGCGGAAATATCATGGCCCCCGCCATGATATCCACCCCCCCCTAGTCATCACCCCCCTCTGATCCGCCCCCGATCTTGGACTGGGAGCGCGCGGAGTCAACGGCAGCTCCAGATCGGGCCGCGGACCCCTCCCGGGGCGCCCCAGTGCGCACCAGCTCTCCCCGAGGGGCTGCGTGCCCCCCGCCGTGCCGACGACGGGGCACCCCGACGGCCAGCTGCCCGTCGTCTCGACCGGCACTCCTCGGAGGCGTGGGCCCTGCTCGCCATCGCTCGATCTTCCAAGTTTTCGTGCCTGTTGCGGTTTCTTCTCTTGGCCCGGTGATCCAGGATGCTCCGCGACGGCCCTCGCCGAACAAAAACTGCACACGCCCGAGCGGTGTCAAGCCTTGGGAGGGGGGGGGAGGGGGGGGGGCGCAGCTCGTGCTGCTGCGGGGCCCACCTCTTGGGCGCCCGAGTTATCCGGGGTAACTCGGGCCCGGGGTCACTCGGGCTTGAACCCCCGAAAAAACGAACCGAGTTAGCCCTGACCCGAATTACCCCTGATGATGTAGGGCTCTTGGGCGCCCGAGTTATACGGGGTAACTCGGGCCCGGGGTAACTCGGGTTTGGATCCCCGAAAAAACGAACCCGAGTTAGCCCTGACCCGAATTATCCCTGATGATCTGGGGCTCTGGACGCCCGAGTTATCCGGGGTAACTCGGGCCCGGGGTAACTCGGGTTCGGATCCCCGAAAAACGAACCCGAGTTAGCCCTGACCCGAGTTACCCCTGATGATGTGGGGCTCTGGACGCCCGAGTTATCCGGGGTAACTCGGGCCCGGGGTAACTCGGGACCGTCGAGGATGCTCCTCGACGGCCCTCGCCGAACAAAACATGCACACGCCCGAGCGGCGTCAGGCCTTGGGAGGGGGGGGGGGGCGGGGGGCGCAGCTCGTGCTGCGGCGGGGCCCAGCTCCGCCTGCTGCCACCGCGGCGACGGCGGGCCCCGGGAAGCGAAAAACCCGAGGCAGAAGGCACCGCGGGCCCGTGCCGTGCTGGCCACGGCACGCGCCGGCTCCCGACGCCGCGGGGGCAAACAAACCTACCTCGCTTTTGACCACCCTCGCTTCCAAGAGATACCAAGCGATGCCAAACTACGGCCTGTACTGGTCAGGCCGCTTGACGAGGAGGCGCGTGGTATGACTTGGTTTTGCCTGGAAGCGAAAGCGGGGTAGGTAATTCGCGCTCTGAGCTCCATCCTGAACGGGCGGCAGTTTCCGCCAGCGTCCGATCGTTCCACAGCGACCTGTCCTTCTGTCGGGCGCGTCCCCCTACAGGGGGATGTTCGACGGAAAATAAGACATGCCCCCCCCCCCAAAAAAATCAGAACATAGTCCAAGCATAGTCCGGGGAGTATTGTTTGAGCATTTTATGCCAATGTTGGAGTATGTGTTTAGTGTTTTTTGTTTATATTTTTCGTAGGGAATGCCCCTGTAGGGGGGACACGCCCGACTTAAACCCATCCTGGGTCGCCAGCGGCGTTCAGCGTGGAACGCCGGCGGCGGGGTGGCGCCGCTGGTCTCGGGCGGGTGGCAATGGAGGATGACCTAACTGGGGGGTGAAGACAAGGGCCCTCAAGGGGTCTCAAAGAGGAGGAGGAGGAGGAGGAGGAGGAGGAGGAGGAGGAGGAGGAGTGTGGAGGGGGGGAGGAGGAGGAGGAGGAGGAGGAGGAGGAGGAGGAGGAGGAGGAGGAGGAGGAGGAGGAGGAGGAGGGGCGGGTGGTAAAGGGGGGGTGCCCTGAATGGGGGGCGAAGAAAAGGGCCCTCAGGGGGGCCTGAAGGGTCATTACCACCCGCCGGAGGGTCCACACGACGCGAGACTGCCGCAGCGGTACTGGCAGCTTCCCCTGGCGGCGCGCACAAGGGGATGGGGGAGGGGGGAGGCTTCCTGGAAGGAGACTGCTACTTAGAAGGCGCTGGCCACACCTCTACAGACAAGGCCCGCGCCTTCTGAGAAGCCTTCCCCGCTCCCCCTGCCCCCTCTGCGCGTGGACGATCCTGTCCCCTCCTCCTCCTCCTCCGCCTCCTCCTCCTCCTCCTCCTCGTCCTGCTCCTCCTGCCCCTCCTGGCTCCTTCTCCTCCTCCTCCTGGCTCCTCCCGCTCCTCCGCCTCCTCCTCCTCCTCCTCGTCCTCGTCCTGCTCCTCCTGCCCCTCCTGGCTCCTTCTCCTCCTCCTCCTGGCTCCTCTGGCTCCTCTGGCTCCTCCTCCTCCTCCTCCTCCTCCTCCTCCTCCTCCTCCGCTGTGGATCGATCGGGTCGAGGGCCCTCGGTGGGAGGGGGGGGTCCTGCGGCGCGTGCTGCCGCGGGCCGGGCGGCTCCTCCTGCGGCGCCCGTGGCGACGGCACCTGCGCCGGCGGCGGCGGCGGCGACGCCGCCGCGTCGCCAGAGCCCCGCCGCTGGGGCGCCTCGCTGCCGCAGCAGAGGCCCAGGGAGGCCCACCTCGCTCGCGGCGGGGGGCGGCCGCGAGCAGGCGAGGCGCGGCGACGACGCCGACGACGACGCCGACGCCGACGCCGACGGCGACCAGGAACGACGACGGCGACGACGACGACGACGACCACGACGACGAACACGAAAGACGACGACGACAACGACGAACACGGACGACAACGACGACGACAGATCCCCAGACCTTCAACGCACTGAAGAAAAGCCTGGATACGGTTTTTGTTCGCCGCGGTCAGCCTCTGGGGGCCCTCGCTGGGCCCCGGGGCCGCCCACAAATGACGCAGGGCCTGAGCTTCTGGGGGCTCGCGCTTCGAGAGAGCCATGACTTCGGGGGTTGTGGGCCTGGCAGGGCCAATGATAAGGAGCCAAACTCTATACACCGACGCATTTTCCGGTCCGCACTGAAATTTGCACAAGAAACCTGAGTCTGGTGTATACGGGATCCTGGTGTCCACATGTTTCGCTAATTCCCAGGGAAAGGGGGTAAACATGTATACACCACACCACCCCGACGTCGTCCCCGACCCTCAAAAACATCCTGGAATTGAGAATCAGCCCGCCACTGGTGATGTAGATGCTCCAATTGCCAACAATCATCCCGGAATTTTGCAGCAACGGCGCGATCAGGATTTGGATGCCCGGAATGGGTACGGAAAAAATGGATACAATGCCCAACAGCAAATGTTGTCCCAAACCGACAGCGGCCGCTGTTGGGCAGGCGGTCTGTTGTCTTCAATGACAAACGTCTGCGGCGGCGCGGACAGCGAGTCCTGTTCAAAATGAACAGGAAATGCTGTTGGGCATCGTACCCGTTCTTTCCGTCCCCATTGCGATCGTCCCGACAGGACGCGGAGCGGTGGAACATGTGGCGGGCCAGGGCCAGGCTGAGTGCACTCCCGGCGGGCTGCAACAGTCCATGCTCCCGAGACTCGCGTCTGCACTGCTCGGTGGGCGTTCGGAGGCCGGCCGACCATACTTTCGGGGGGGCCGTCGGTGCGCCCTGCGGCGCCCCACCACTTGCCATCGCTCGGACGTGTGTTCCCCGTGCATGTTTTGGTTTCGTCACTTTTTTGTTGCTCGATGGTCCAGCTAGGGCTCCCAACTTCGCGCTTCGCGCTCCGCGAAGCGCGAAGCGCGAATAACTTCGCGCCCTCGCGCCGCCCCCCCAAAGGGAGAATAGGAGGACGAGGAGGAGGGGGAGAAGGAACGAGGACCGCGAAGCGCGAAGCGCGAATAACTTCGCGCCCTCGAGGGAGCCCTTGTCCAGGATGCTCCTCCAGGGTCCTCGCCGAAAACAAAAATCACACGGCCGAGCGGTGCCAGGACCGCGCGGACGGGCGGAGCACCCGGCGGCACGCGGCCGCGTCGACCTGGAAGAAGGAAACCCGCCAGAAACCCACTCCTGATCTCACAACAGTGGGGGGCGGATCTGCTTCTGGGGGGGGGTCTCACGGGCTTCGTCAAACACACTTGTGGGGGGGGGGTCTCGATCTTGGACCCTTTGCTGCCTGTCTTGGGGGGGGGGGTCCCAGACCGGCCGTCAAACACTTGTTTGACCCCCCCGCACTATGATGTATGAGATTTGGAATGCACTTCTTCAAGGGCAGGGAAAACGCCCCTACCCTGGTTTACGAGGCGCCGTGCGCTGAAACTCCTACGGGCTGACGGGGTAAACCCTGCGTGATGTGCCGCGTCCTGGCGGCTCTAGGCTTTGGGGGTTCCAAGGAGGTTTCCAGACCGCGCACTTGTAACCCAGGGTAGGGTCGTTTTTTCAGCCCTCGACTTTTGGCGCTCCGCGCGGACTTCCTGGATCTGAGCTAGATCCCCTCACCCTCGCGCGAACCGCGCCAGGAGCCGCCGCCGGAGGCGCCGCCGCGGGGGGGCCCAGCGCGGATCCAAGAGACCCGCGCGGAGCGCCAGCAGTTTGTGTGCTTTATGGGTCTTTGTTTCTCCCTCGGCGACCAGGATAGAAAAGTCAAAGGATGGAAAAATCAAAGGTCCCAGAGAGGTTTTATTGGCTTTTGTTCCTCCTCCGCCCCAGAGAGGATCGAAACATCAGAGGTCCCAGGCGTGCGTCGACGCCGGCGTGCGCTCGCCCCGCGGCAGCGATGCGGTGCGCGGGGAGCGCGGGGGCGCCGAGGAGGGCCTCCTCGGGACGGTTCGCGCGGCGGCCGCGGAGAGCGGGAGGGTGAGCCTCGCGCAGATGAAGGAGCCCCAGGACACACAAATAAATACACACAAATAAAAATATTCCCCATATTTTTCCATACTTTCTGGGTTTCTGTCTTCCCCCCCACTTCCCATATTTTCCCATATTTTCTGGGAAATCGCAAATTAATTGTGTCTGTGTGTTTCTTCCCATCCTGAGCAGAGGAGGCCGCGGCGACCCGCCGCGGCGAGCGGCGCAAGGCGCCGCCCTCGAAGGCGCACCGCGCGGAGCACGGGCCGCGCACGCGCGACCCGGCGCGGCCACGGGCGCCCCGCGCACGAAGGTCCACGCAGTCGACCCCGTTTTCCTAGGGCTCCCAGCTTCGCGCTTCGCGCTCCGCGAAGCGCGAAGCGCGAATAACTTCGCGCTCTCGCGCCGCCCTCCCAAAGGGAGAATAGGAGGACGAGGAGGAGGGGGAGAAGGAACGAGGACCGCGAAGCGCGAAGCGCGAATAACTTCGCGCCCTCGAGGGAGCCCTTGTTTTCAGGGGGATTCGTCTCTTTCTTTGGCGCTGCGGCATGGGTCGGGTCGGGCGAAAGGGGGGGATAGCAAAGGGGGGGTTTGAGAATCAGCTCGCGTAGCTGATTTTCCCGGCGCCTCCCGGCGCCGGAGGCGGCTATGTATCGAGGAATGGGCCCCTCGGTGGGGCCGAAACCAGCTGCATGCAGCAAATTTCGTACCCCCCCCCTTTCCCAATCCCCCCCTTTCGTCCGGCCCGAGGCATGGGGCGGAAGGGAGGGGGGGAGGGGGAGAGGGGGGCTGGCTCCGGACCTCTGCTGGATGCGACTGCTTGCAGCAGCGCGTCCCAGGGGGGAGACCCCACCTGTCTGAAGCAGGGGACGAAAACAGCCAAGATCTATCTACTCTATGGGGGGGGGAGGGGGGTTGAGGGCCCGCGCCGATCGGCAGACCAATGACTGAGAAAACGATCGCCATGTGCAGCCCGTGTTTCGACGCCAACGCGCGCGCGCGCCGGCAGGAGCTGTGGGCGTACGCAGAGGGCCGACGGCGGTGCGCCGCGTGCCGCCGGGGGCTCCCATGTTGACAGCGAAGGCGGACGAGGCAAAGCTGCGTTGAACTGGCCCGCGCCTCCCCCCCTCGCTCCCCCGCGTCCACCTCCGTGCGTCGGGGCGGCGCTCGAAGGCCTGCGGCGAGGGCCGCGGCCCCCCGAGGTAGAGCAGCTGGCCTCTTGCACCCGCCCGGCCCTCCCGCCCTCTGACACGCCACCTCGGGAGCCTCCGCTCCCGTCCACCGAACACCGGTTTGCCGGTCTGAAGAAGCCCTGTGGCAACTGAAACAGACAACGACGACGAGGGCGTGCCGAAACCGGCGCAGCGGTGCCATGCGGGCGCTGCCAGAGGGGCCGTCGGTGAATCTCCCAATGGGGTCACGAAGCGTGCGAGGGGTGTGTCCGCATGGGTGCGGTGATGCGGTGCGAGCGCTGCCACTGGTGCCGTCGGTGGACCCCCTAACCTCTAGTTATCGGTCTTCAGACCCCCCAATTGCTGGAAACCAGTGATCTCTTCGACAGCCTTATTGACGGACTAAGGTCCCAAAGCGAATGACAGAAAAATAAATATCCGCCGCGCCCGCCGCACACCACTGACGACGACGAATCCAATTACGATTACGGCTACGATTGCGACTACAACCACGACTACGATTACGACTACAATCGCGACTAGGATCACGATTACAGTCACGATTACAACCACGACTACAATCACGAATGCAACCATACCCATCGGTCGGAAGAAGTAGGTAGAAACATGAAGTAGGCAGGCGTTGGAAATCGATTGGGTTTCCGCACGCCTCCTGAAGAGGAAGGAAGAGGGAAAACCACTCGACTCTTGAAGTAGGAAGGCGCTGAAAGTAGATTGAAATCAGGGAATCCAAAAATACCTACTTTCAACGACCGATGGGTAACCAAGGATCCCTATTGCAATCCTCATGGGAATGTGCTCACAAATCCTCTTGCGTGCAGGGTAATTCGCCCAACATTCGGAGATCATCCCTGGGGGAAAGCCCACCCCAACATTATCCAGCCGCCCATCACTGGAACAATAACCTCCACTGGGACGACGACAACTAACTTTTCGACTACATTTACGATCACAACCACGACTACGATTACAACTACCATACGACCACCCTTCGGGTGACAAGGAGGTTGTGGGGCGGGGGGGAGAAGGGGGAACCAACATCTGACTCAATCGATCTCATCATCGATCTCACACATAACGGGACACCACGGGACAACTTGTCGATCTCACGATCGATCTCACTATCGATCTCACTCAACGGGACACCACGGGACACCACGGGCCACCGCGGGCCACCACGGGACATCTCAGGAAACCTCTCGATCTCACTATCGGTCTCACCATCGATGTCAATATCGATCTCACTCAACGGGACACCATAGGACACCACAGGACACCACGGGACACCTCGGGACGCCACATCGATCTCACTGCCGATCTCAATATCTATCTCACTCGCTATCGATCTCACTTTTTGGGACACCACGGGACACCTCGGGGCACCACGTCGATCTCAATATCGATCTCGATATCGATCTCACTCAACGGGACACCACGGGACACCGCGGGCCACCGCCGGACGGGAGGCGGACGGACGGAAGGCGGAGGAGCGACCTTTGTCTTGACTTCGCCGTAACAACGGCGGGTTCATTCCTCTCCACGGCACACCACGGGACACCACGGGACACCACGGGACACCGCGGGCCACCGCGGGCCACCGCCGGGAGGCGGACGGACAAAAGACGGAGGAGCAACATTTGTCTTGACTTCGCCCTAGCAGCGGCGGGTTCATTCCTCTCACGCGCCCACACAGCTTCGCCTCGCCCGCACGCACGCTACGAGAGAAACGGAACGATTTCTCGGTGGGGGGTCTCCGTTCCACTGCGATCTCACCCCTCAACATCCGATACTCATGACTGCAATCACGATTCCAACCACGACTAGAATCATGACTACAACCACAGCCAGTGAATCCAATTACAATCCTCACGAGAATGTGCTCAACATTCCTCTCGCGTGCAGGGTGGGCCCATAGTGGGTCATTATCTGAGAAAGAGCCCACCAACATTTTCCAGCCCGCTCAACTATAGAGAGGAACATCATCTCCGCCGCGACGACGACAGCGACGACGACTACGATAAAGACCACGAGGAGGAGCAGGAGGAGGACGAGGAGGAGGAGGAGGCGCAGAATAACGAGGAGGAGGACGAGATGAAGGAGGCAGGGAAGAGGAGGAGGAGGAGGAGCAGGAGGAGGAGAATGAGGGGCGATATTGCCTCCTGCCAAGCGAAACAAGGGAGGAACGAAACGAAAGGCCTCCTGAAGTCGTGAGGCCGCGAAACGTGTGAGGGGTGTAGCAGAACGAGTGCGGCGGTGTATCGCGAGCGCTGCTAAACGGGCCTCAAGTCGGTTTCCCAATGGACCCACGCAGCGTGGGAGAGCGCGCCGGGTGCGGCGGTGCCATGCGGGCGTTGCCACTGGGGCCGTCGGTGGAGCTCCCTGTGGTGCCACGAAGTGCCGAAGCGGGTGCGGGGGTGGGTGGCATGCGGGCGCCGCCACGGGGGCCGTCGGCGGAGCTCCCTCATGGGGCCCACACATGTGAGGCTGTGCCGAAACGAGTGGTGCGGCGGTGCCACGCGGGCACTGCCACTGAGGCCTGAGGTGGATTTCCCTGTCGGGCCACGCAGCGTGTGAGGGGTGTGCCGTAGTTGGAACGGCGGTGCCATGCGGGCATTGCCACTGGGGCCGTCGGTGGAGCTCCCGATGGTGCCACAAAACGTGTGAGGTGTGTGCCGAAACGGGTGCAACGGTGGCATGCGGGCACTGCCACTGGTGCCGTCGGTGAAGCTCCCTCTGGGGCCACGAAACGTTTGAGGGGTCTAGTGAAATGGGTGCGGCGATGCCATGAGGGGGGCGCTGCCACAGGGGCTGTCGGTGGAGCTCCCTATGGGGCCACAAAACCTTTAGGGGATGTGCCGAAACGGGTGCGGCGGTGCCATGCGGCGTTGCCACTGGGGCCGTCGGAGGACATCCCCATGAGGCCACGAAACGTGTGAGGGGTATGCCGAAATTTGTGCGGTGGTGATTTGCGGGCGCTGCCACTGGGGCCGTCGATGGAACTCCCTATGAGGCCACGGAATGCGTGAGGGGTGTGCCAGAATACATGCGGAGGGCAGAGGCAAGGATGGGGAGAGGGCAGCGGGGGGGAAAGGCGGGAGGTGAGGAACGCGTGGCGCTGTCCCTTCAAAACGAGGACCCAACACAAGATCCAAGCGCTTCCAAGACGGCTCGTGCAAGCAACCAAGGATACCAAGATGGCCTAAGATGCCTCGAAGACGGCCCAGGATGGCCCCAAGGCAACCGAGTATTGCTTCAAGACGGCCCAAGATGCCTGCAAGAGGGCCCAAAAGGGCCACAAGAGGACCTCCAACAGGGTCCGAGGAAGCCAACATCATTGATTCCCCTTGGGTTCTTGAATGATATGCGCACTCTCGTCTTTTCGGGCTGGGGTCAACTCAAAACGGCCCACGAGGACTCACCGATCACAGACGAGGCGCACAAGACGGCCCCAAGACGGCCCAAGCGGGCCTCCCGTGGGACCCAAGACAACCTTGGAGGACCCTTCGATGGCACAAAACGGCGCCAAGACGGCCCCACGACGGCCCCTGGACACCCACCGTACGGCTAGGAGGGCCCCAAGAGGGCCCATGAGACCCCGCGGCTCAAAAGGGCCCGAGGGAACCCCCAAGAAAGCCTCACAGAAGGCCAAGACAACTCCGAAACTGTCCAGCCGAATGTGATCCTCCTCCTCCTCCTCCTCCTCCTCCTCCTCCTCATCATCATCATCATCATCATCATCATGATCATGATCATGATCATCATCATGATCCTCATCATCATCCTCCTCCTCATCACCATCATCTGCAGCAGCAGCATCATCACCAGCGTCAGCATCATGATCATCAGCATCAGCATCGTCATCATCAGCATACTCCTCATCTTCACACTCAGCATCATCATCATGATCGTCACCATCAACATCAACATGATCGTCAGGATTATCATCTGCATCAGTATCATCATCATATCATCATCACCTGCATCATCATCAACAACAGTATCAGCATCATAATTTTCATCATGTTCATGCTCACCATCGTCGGCATCAACATCAACATCGCCATCAACATCATAATCACCACCATCACCATCATTCTATGCATCACCTGCATCACGGCCATAATCACCATCATCGCCGTCATCATCTTGACCAGCACCTTCATCAACAAAACAACCACCGTTATGATCACGATCACCAACACTATCATCACTATCATCAACATGATCAGCAACAACAGCATCGGTGTCGCCATCATGATCATCAGCACCGTAATCAACACCATTACCATCATCAGAATCATCATCCTCATAATCCTCATCATCGTCCTTACCATCATCAACAATATCATCAGCATCAACATCTTAACAATTATCAACATCAACAGACCCGCCACTCTCCGCATCAACGTCATCATGATGATTCACGTCACCATGACCACCATGACCACCACCACCATCATCATCATCATCATCATTACCGTCACCATCATCATCATCAACAACATCATCAGCACTATCGGTCGTAATCATGACCATCATCATCAACACTATCATCAATACCAAAATGATTAACCATCATCGGCGTCGTCAGCATTGTTATGATGATGATCACCACCAAATCATCACAATCAAAAAGTGACCACCAGCAGCATGACCACCGCCCTCACTATCATCATCATCACCCTCCTCCACATCATCATCAGCATCATCATAACCATCATCATCACCATCATCACCAGCACCATCATCACCAACATCATCATCATCATCATCATCATCATCATACTCATTATTGCCATCGGTCATCATCGTCACCATCATCAGCAGCATCATCGATCAGCATTGCCATCGTCGTCATCGTCAATATCCTCATGACCAGCATCGACCTCATTATCATGATCACCATCAGAGCATCATCATCATCATCGTCATTGCCATCACCATCAGATCGGCACCCTCATTGTCATCATCATCGTCATCATGACCGCCATCAACAACAACAGCATCATCATGATATTGATCACGATCCACATCATCACCATCATTTACACCATCATCATCATCATCATCATCATCGTCGCCGTCATCATCAGATTCACCATCACCGTCATCAATTCCCACCACTATCGCCACCGTTGCCATCATCATCAACAACATCATCATCATCACCGTCATTACAATTATCATCATGACCATCACCATGTCCCTCCCCCTACTCATCGTCATCATCAGGATACGCATCACTATGATCACCTTCATCATCACCATCATCATCATCATCATCACCATCATTATCGTAATCGCCATCATCACCATCACCAGCACCATCCTCAGCATCGCCACACGTAAGAACCATCATCGGCGTCGTCAGCGTGTCCATGATGATTGATGATGGTGATGATGGTGATGATGTTGATCATGATGGTCATGGTGATACTGATGATGGTGATGATGACGATTATACTCATCACCATCATCATACCCGGACAATGATAATAATCAAAACCACCATCATCATCAAACTCATGAACAACATCATCACCATCTCCACCATCACCTGTCCGCATCAACATGATCACCATCATCAACGAACTCATCGATCAACATCATCATCGTAGTCACCCCAATCATCCTCATAATCTCGCAATCACGGCTCTCCGACAATTCTGGGATGGTAAATATGGTGGCAAACAACGGAAGAAATAACCCCGGTAATCTGGTGGGGGGGGGTCTGGGCGGTAACCCGACGTTTCCGCTTTAGGAAGCATGCCCGCTCCTTCCAGCACTGCGCGCACCGCGCGGGCCTGCGCGCAACAAGCAAGGTCAGGAGGTCATCCGTGGGGGGGGGGGATAGGCGGCGGGGCCGGGGGAGAAGTGCGGGGGGGGCGGGCCTTCCCAGAGGGCTCAGAAGCCCCCTGGCCTTCTGAGAAGCTCTCTGAGCCCTCCCCGAAAGGCAGAAACAACCTTTCAGCAGGCGCGGGGGCTCCTCAGAGGTCCCGCCGCCTTCTGAGAAGGCCTTCTCCTTCTCGCTTCCCCCCCTCGCTCAGCGCCGAGAGGGAGGCGGGCGGGCCCGAGGACCCCGTGAGCCGGCGGACCCTCACAGAGACAGCCTCCCAGACCCGCGACGTCATGATTTTGTCCAGAACGTCGACTCGATCTGGAGGTCTCGGCCCATTTCCTGGGACCGGTATTCCATCCCGAGCCGCTTCTTGACGGTCTCGGGAGCGGCCAAGAGGGGGGGGGGGTCAAAGAGGGGGGGGTGCAAATCATGACCGGGCGGCACGTGCGCGGCTCAGCGGGGGGGCCAGGAACGTAATGGAATAAGAAGAGCGGCCAAGAGAAGGGTGTCCAAGAGGGGGGGGTGCAAATCATGACCGGGCGGCATGTGCGCGGCCCAGCGGGGGGGCCAGGGACGTAATGGAATAAGAAGAGGCGCCATGAAATCTGAGGAAAAATGTCATGGCCCCCGCCAAGATATCCACCGCCCCCCTAGTCATATCACCCCTCTCCTTGCCGCCCCCGACGGTCCAGAGGCCCGGCGAAGGCCCCTGGAGGCCCAAAATACAGAAAAACCTCCCGTCGTGACTCTTGCAGGAGTCGAGGGGGTCGGCGACGTCATGGTTTTTCCAGAACGTCGACTCGATCTGGAGGTCTCGGCCCACTCCCTGGGACCAACTTTCCATCCTGAGCCGCTTCTTGGCGGTCCGGAGGCCCGGCGAGGGCCCCGGGAGGCTCCAGATAGCGAGAGACCACCCGCCGTGACTTTTGCAGGCTTCGAGGGGGTGAGGGCTCGTACGCTGGAGGCCCGGGTCGGCATCGTCGTGGGCCTCGCGGCCCTCGGCGGTCGTCGCCGCAATGCGCGCAGGCGCGCCCGGCCAACCCCGCCTGGAGCCCTGCGGCGCAGGCTGCGGCGACGCCGCCTCCACGTCCGGCGCGGCGGCAGGCCGCGAGGGCGTCGCCGGCGGCGCCTGAGCAGGGCTGGGGCGAGGATTAAGTCGGGCGCGTCCCCCTACAGGGGGATTCTTGACGAAGAATAAAATAGAACGAACAAAAATAATCCAACATGGACAACAAAAATACATTTAAAAATATTGCCCTGACTATTTTTTGACTAACTTTGAACATTCCCAGTGTAGAGGGACAGGCCCGACTTAAGGCGAGGAGCACGAAGCACCTCAACTCGGGAGCATCCAGGGACCCAGACCCCCTCGGGTCATGCGAACAAAAAATCACGACGCTCGGTTGTGGGCTATTTTCGGCTCCTGGGGGGCCCTTGCAGGGCCTTTGAGCCCGTCGAAACACGACTCAGAATGTGAAAGGCTGGTCCCTGGGGAAGGGTCGAGACCCCTGGGGGTCGACGTTATGAAAACACCATGAGGCCAGGGGTCTGGGAAGGGGGGCGTCCAAAAAAAGGAGGGGGGGCACAGAGCACAGGCCGAGGCATGTGCGCGGGCGCGGGAGGTACCATGGAACGAAGGGTTCGGTGGCCATTCGTGGGAGCCTCCCATACCATCTTGTCGGCTCTTGCGAATCGACGCTCATCGACGCTAGATCGAAGCTAATCGACGCTAATTCGACGCTGCACGACGCTAGCCGACGCGAAATCGGCGCTAGGTCGCTCGGACGTCGATTTCCCATGCATTTTTCGGTTTCGTGTGTATTTTGTTTTTCTAAATGGTCCAGGATGGTCCTCGACGGTTCTCGTCGAGAAAACATGCACACGTCCGAGCGATGCCAGGCCTCTGGCAACTCATGAGCCCCTCCCGTGTCACATTGCACGCCTCCTCCGAAAGCCGGTCCCCTGGGAGGAGCCGGGGAGTGGGGCCGGGCGGCGAGGACCGATGAGCACTGCGGCTCGGAGGAGAGCCAAGCGAGAGCACGACGCGCGTGTCGCCGTTGCTGGGCCTCGTGGATGCTTCCCGTGTCCACGGCTGGATCCGCCTCTAGACAAAATACCAGGATGGACCTTGGGAGGGTCTCGAAAAAAATGTTGACTACATTCGGATGTGTCCCGACGGTTCTGTGGTGATGGGTCCGCCCTCTGAATCCACAGCGACCTGAGTCCCGAAAATCCAACTGCCCTCTCCTCTTTTGCTCCTCTCTCTGCCCTCCGCGTGTCCTCGTCGCCTCATCATCACCATCATCATCACCACCATAATCATCACCATCACCATCAGCATCAGCATCATCATCAACAACATTATCAGCATCCTCCTCCTCACCATCACCATCACCACCACCATCCTCATCACCATCACCATCACCATCACCGTCACCGTCATCTGCATCAGCATCAGCATCATCATCATCATCAGCATCATCATAATCATCATCATCGTGCTTATCATCATCGTCATCGTCATCGTCATCGTCGCCATCATCATCATCACCATCATCACCATCATCAGCATGATCAACCTTATCCACATCATCATCATCATCATCATCATCATCATCATCATCATCATCATCATCATCATTATCATCATCATCATCATCATCATCATCATCATCATCATTCCCATCCTCATCCTCATAATCATCAACGCATCTTGACAAAAACCCGCTCCCGCACCTTCCCCTACGTGCCTCTATACTGAGACACCTCCCTCACATCTTGCCACCACGACGATGGTTTCTCGATGTCTCCGTGTGGGTTGCTGGCTCCTTTGCGCCTGCATGAAGGCGGGGCGCAATCCATCCCTCTGCACGCCTCTAGTGGTGAAAGACTCGCGTCCATCGCTCAAACATGCAAAGCGTGCGACGTTGTCTGATTGAACGGCAGTGCCGCTAAGGGGCATGGCCGCGAGAAGGCGTGGGAGGCTCGCTGGCGGAAGGCTGGAGATCACAACTGGTGTATCGAGAGTGGCTGGGCTACGAGCCCTTTCACCAACTAACGTGCGGGCTGCAACATCATTGTCGATGCCAAGATTCCGACGTCTTCTCTTACCCATACGCGGACGCCTACTGCGGCTCTGGCGGGCCGCGGACTCGCGCATTCCCGGTCCTGCATAGTACGGTGCGATTTGCCCCCTCCCCGCTGTCCCGCCGGTCCCCGGGAGGGCTAGTTTTCTAGTTTTCGCTGGTAAGAGACACTTCCCCCCCCCTCTCGGCGGTGACGGAGGGCAGGCGGCGGGGGAGAGCGGGTTGGCAGGGTGGCTGGTTGGGCACGGAGAGCAGGCGGAGGGGATCGGCTGGTTGGCGGGATGACGGGTGGGCGGCTGGGCTAGTTGGCTGACGGGTTGGCTAGGTGGCGGGGTGGCTGGGTGGACTGGCTGGCTGGTTGGACGGGTTGGCAGGTTGAGCTGGCTACCGTAGGCTTGCGTCGTGTCGACCCAGGCGATGGTTCTTGACACCGCGGGAATCGTTCAACCTTGAACGATCGGCCGTTTCCGAAACGCCACATCGTTGAACATCGATCGATTCTGGGTCGCCGTCGGCATTCAACGTTGAACTCCGGCGGCGGGGTCGCCGCTGGTCGACACGACACGAACCTACCGTAGGGAAATTGGTTTCGACTACGGACTCCCGCATCCATTGCGACATGCACGACAGGCAGCGCCTTGGCGATGTACCTCGACGGATACATTCGCACAAGGAGGCGCGTATGCAGTCCCTAAGCAATGGACAGGGGCTCGATGCTGTCCTTGTTGAGCTCGAACAGCAGATCATGGCGGCGCATGCGTCCGAGTAGGGGCAGATACAGCGGGAAGAACAACCTTCCAATGCCGAATGGGGTTTCCTTACGAATGCGTAACTTACCATTGGAGAGAAGCATTTTGCTCGTGCACCTGGGTATCGGCCTGGCTGCCTTCGCTGGCAGCCACCATACAGCCGCTGCTGGACCACCCACGGGCCATCTGACGTAACCTTGGCGGACTTTCTCACTTGAGGGCCGTTTCCTGGACGGACTCGGCATGCCTGCTTGGACAGAGTTGGTCCAGCAGGTTCCTCGGCATCTTCGCTGCCACGCCAGGTGGCTGAGGTCGGCCACGCAACAGTACTGGAAGCGATGGAGGACAGATACTGCGGACGAACTCAACGAGACAAGTCGCCAAAGGCGACGTGCAAATGTTGCTAGACTATCACGGCTGCTTGCCGGGACTGGAGTTGGCCCTCGCAAGCGAGACTACCACCGAACACCTATAGAACTACCGGCTGGACAAGAGCTGGACGCGACGGCATGGCCATACCTGCTGGACGCGACGGCATGGCCGCCACCAACATCGACTGGGTCGCGAAGGCCGAGAGCTACATGTATGACAACGTTACGGGGCAGGAGGCGCAGTAGTTCCTCGCACCCTGGA
>CAUYUJ010010813.1:249627-367127 GCA_963575745.1 Prorocentrum cordatum | reverse complement strand
TGTTTTTTTTTTCGCAGGATGATCCAGGATGCTCCTGAAAGAGTCCCCGCCGAGAGGAAGTGCACGCGCCCGAGCGATGCCAAGGCTTCTTCGGCGCCGGGAAGCCCTCGCCGGGCGCCTGGGCCGCCCGACGGCGGCCTCCGGGGAGCGCTCCAGCTCCGGGGGCCCCGCACCGCAAGGCTCCGGCCGTCGGAGGTCTGGGGCGGTCGGGGGTCGGCGACCAATGTGACTACCTACCAGACCACCCCAACCCAACCCGAAGACCCGAATTTCGGGTTGGGGGGGGTAAGGGTTCCAAACATGTGTTTCTTCGATGTTTCCCGCCCCCCCCCCCGCACTGGAAATCGAGGGAAAATATGAGCCTTCGGGTTGGGTTGGGGTGGTTTGGTGGGTGGTGACAATTGGCGCGGAGGCCCGCGTGCGGGCCGCGGGCGTTTCTGCGATGCGACGCTCGAGAATCCACGGGGAGCAGAGTTTGGGCGCGTCTCTGGCCTCTCTTCTCCGCTGGGCCCGGCGATGACGTCGGCGACCCGCTCCGCGAGGGGTGTCGACAAACCAGTGAATCCCCTCTCGCGTCGTGAACATGTGGGAAGATCGAGGACCGAGGGGTGCCGAATGTCTACAGTAGGAAATCGACCGCAAAGGATGTTCCACAAGAAACCCAACCCTGAGACCCCAGGGCGTCCATTGATCTTTGGTGTGGGAACGTCACGCGGTTTTCCATGGCAGAACCATCGAACCCCCAGGAACTCAGGGCACCCTGGAGGCAGGCAGGGTGCTTCTCGGCATGGGCCTCCACTGTAACCAAGCTTTCCAAGCCGCGACCGCGGAGCGACGGGGAGAGCCCCGAGGGCCAATGCGCAGGAGGGGAGGAGGAGGAGGAGGAGGAGGAGGAGGAGGAGGAGGAGGAGGAGGAGGAGGGAGGAGGAGGAGCAGGAGAGGAGCAGGAGGAGGAGGAGGAGGAGGAGGAGGGTGAGGCACCCTGGAGGGCGTCTCTCTTTCCTTGGTTCTCCGGACTGGCGGCGTGCACAAGGAAGGGCTGCCGCAAGAGAGGGTGTCGCCCTTCTATACGCACAGGGGGGGTTCGCACAAGGCCTCTGGGGGGGTCCTCCTCCTCCTCCTCCTCCTCCTCCTCCTCGCACCAACCCAACTCCTCCTCCAACTCCTCCTCCTCCTCCTCCTCCTCCTCCTCCTCCTCCTCATCTTCCTCCGAATGGCTTTTGCAACGCGCCCCTGCTTTCTTTGCCCCCCCCTGCCGCCTTCTGAACAGCCCCCCCCTGCCTTCGAAGATGCCTCCCGCCTCATCTTTCTGAGCGGGCAGGGGGGGGCTTCTCAGAAGGGAGAGGCCAAGAAGGCGAGGAGGTCTCCTGAAAAAAAGGCCTATCGTGCGCGGGGGTGGCTTTTAAGAAGGCCCCCACGCCTCTGCGTGGGGCCCCCTGTACATTTTGCGGTGTCGTGCTGTGTGTTTTGGGGCCCGATGGTCGAGGATGCTCCTCGAAGGTCCTCACCGAGAAAAACAAAAATATCGGCGGTCAGCCCGGGAGGGAAGTGTGAAGGAGAAGTCCTTCTCAGAAGGATCGGAAGTCGCCCGGTCGTCTGAGAAGTTGTCTAAACCTCCCCCACAGGCACAGGAAACTTCTAAGAAGGCGCCAGGGCTTCTGCGAAGTCCCGCCGCCTTCTAAGATGGCCTTCTCCTTCTCGCTCCCCCCCCCCGCTTGCCGCCGACCTCGGGCCCCACATCGAGCCGCATCGGCGATGCATCGGCGATGCGGCGCGACCCTCCGACCCCATCTACTCTGACCCCATCTAGGATCTGGGAGGCCCAGATTTTGCCCTCCCTTGAAAATGTGGAAACCACAAGGTACCGATACCGCTACTCACCGGACCTCTCCCGGGGTGCGTTCTGACCAGGATTTCGAGGCGAACCCAGCGGTGGCGACGAGGGCCTCCCTGGAGGCCCACAAAGGGGAAAACGGGCGAGGGGGTAGAGATATGGGTACCTTGTCCTCCTCCGAGAAGAGACGCACACGTCCGAACGATGCCAAAATCTGAGAAGCCCCCGCCGCCCTTCCGAGGCAAACCCCCTCGCGCCACCTCGGCTGCCGGCCCGAGCCCTGCGCGCGCGCGGGGGCCTCCGGAGACCTCGGCACAGGGCCAGGCCTCGGCCGGATCTCCGTGGACGACCCGGGGACGGAGTCGAGGGAGCACTTCTCGGCTCGTGGGAAGAACCTTTCCAGTGCAGAGGCGCGCCGCATCGCCGATGCGTCGGCGACGTCGGCGGTTGCCCAGCGAGTCGAGAAAGCCATTGGTGATCGTTGTCTTACTCGGCGCTTTGACATTGGGCGGAAGGGGGGGGGGGTCTGGCTCTGGACCTCTGCTCAGTGCGGCTGTTTGCAACAGGGCGTCCACTATGAGGGAGGCTCCACCTGCCTGAAGCAGGCGCCAACAAAAAAGCACGATCTACTCCACGGGGGAGGGAAGGGGTTGCGAGGGCCCGCGCCGACTGGAAGGATCGTGGATCGTGGAAGGAATCTTACAATAGGAACTCGACCACAAGAAATCTTTCACAAGAAGCCCAACCCTTAGACCACATGACGTCCATTGACTTTTGGTGCGAAAACGTCACGCGCGCCATCGCAAAACCCTCGAAACGTAAAAAGCCAAGGGCACCTTGGAGGCAAGCAGGGTGTTTCTTGGCATGGGTTTCCACTGTAGATGGGGTCGGAGGATCGCGCCGCATCCCGGGTGCATCGGCGACGTCCGCGATGCTGCGAGGCGGGTATTCATCCATATCCACCGCCTGGGAACTGGCGTCCTGGTGCCCCATCCGGCGGTGGGTATGGATATAGTTTGGCCCCTGGGGGCCCGAATATGTCCATATCCACCGCCTGCCGAAGTCCCCGAAAATTGTTCCTCCAGGTGGTGGTCATGTAGAAATACCCGCCTCGGAGATGCATCGGCGACGATGGGGAGGAGAAAATCGGGCTCCGCATCGAGCCGCAGCGACGCCGTGGCACGCTCCTCTGACCCCATCCGCTCGGACCACCCTTTGGGAGGCCTGGAACCGTGCGAAGAGCCTAGGGGACAGGCCGGCCCCTCCCTCGAGCGCACTCTGACCGAAACCTCTCCGTGCGGGCCCGTCCGCGGCGATGAAAGGCCGTTCCGCGATGAAAGGCGGGCCCGACCACTGCGGAAGACGTCCAGACCCAAACGGCTACACCGGACTCACTTCTATAGCGCTCACTTCTATAGTGCTCACTTTGAAATTGTGGTCCGGAAGGGGCCGCACATGCAGGCACATGCCGCACAGTCGCATGCACATGTCCATGCAAATATGCAAAAGCCTCAACAGCATTGCCGAACATGCGCGCACATGCCACACCGTCCGACGCACAGTCGAATGCACGGTCAAGCAAAACTCTGAAAGCATGGACGCACATGCCCGCACATGCCGCAGATATGTCGCAGGCGATAGTGGCATGACCACCTGAGCTCGGGGCATTTCGCAACCCAGAGTTGCGAGGATGTCTCAGGCAAGCGTGGCCGGACCACCATAGGGCAGGGCAGCTCGGAACCCAGAAATGCGAGGGTCTCAGGCGAAAAAGGCCGAGACACTATGGAGCAGGGCATCATTGAGGTCAGAGTTGCGAGGATGTCTCAGGCGAAAATGGCCTGAACACCTCAACTCAGGGCATCTCGGGCGAGGATGTCTAAAGCGAAAGTGGTCTAACCACCTCAGCTCAGGGCGTCTCGGAACCCAGAGCTCCGAGTATGTCTCAGGCGAAAGGGGCCCAGACACTATCGAGCAGGGCATCATTGAGATCAGGGTTGCGAGGATGTCTCAGGCGACAGTGGCTGACCAGCTCAGCTCGGGGCATATCGGAATCGAGACTTGCGAGGATGTCTCAGGCGACAGTGGCCTGACCAGCATGGGGCAGGAGATCTCTGAGGTCAGAGTTGCGATGGTGTCTCAGGCGAAAGTGGTCGAACCACCTCAGCTCAGGGCGTCTCGAAACACAGAGTCCCGAGGATGTCTCAAGCGACAGTAGCTGGGCCACCATGGGGCAGGGCATCTCCGAGACCAGAGTTGCGAGGATGTCTCAGGCGAAGGTGGCCAAATCACCTCTTGTCAAAGCATGTCGGCCTCCAGATTGCCGACGACGTCTCACTCGGAACCGGCCGGACGCGAACGCGCCGGCGCCCGGAGACGAACGCCGGCCCCGGCATTCTTGCACGTCCCGAAAAATCCCCGCACAGGTACGCACAGTATTCGCAGAGGCCGAGCTCGCCAGTGGCCGAGCCAGGCTAGCGATTCCGAGATTCCCTGAGCTCGGGCCGTCAAGCCACTTTCGCCTGAGACATCCAACTCTCACCTCCTCCTCCTCCTCCTCCTCCTCCTCGTCCTCCTCCTCCTCCTCCTCCTCCTCCTTCTCTTTCGGCCGAGCCGAACAGGCGGGCGGGCCGGCCGAGCCGGGGGCGTCCGCCTCCTCGGCCCCCCCTCCTTTCCCCCCCCCTCCACCTCCTCCCCCCCCACCCCTGCTTCTCCGGCCGAGCTGAGAAGGCGCGCGGGAGAGTGTTTTACTAGGAGGGCACGCCACCGCCAGCTCACGAACCGGGCGAAGAACCGCCCCCGCCAGCAGCGGGCGAGTCTAAACGCACAACAAACTCTTTCAGGAAGGCCTGGCACGCCCCAGGTTAGCTCTGCGAAGGCCAGGAGGCATTGGAGGCACAGGGGTCCCAGACAGCTCCTAGGGCATGAGCGTGCATGTGCATTGGGATGTGCACGCATGTGCGCCCGCGCGCTTCACCGCATGTGCGTGCATGTGCGGGCCCGCGCGGCCTCCCGAAGAGAGGTTGCACAGGCATGTGCGTGCATGTGCCGATGACAGATCTGCGATTCTCGAACACCTCCCGCATGTGCAGGCATGTGCGCGCATGTGCGTCGGACTGTGCGTGCATGTGCGTATGGTGGATACATCAAAACACAGCGCAAATGCCCCCGCACATGCCCGGGCACGAAGTGCACAGTAGGAAGTCCATCCAAGAAGGGCCGCACAGGCCTGTCACATGACTGGCACATGCCGCGCTCATGCGCGCACATGACAGCGCAAAAACGGCCGCACATACACCCACCCAGGGGTATAGATGTGAGTGCGGTGTACACGCAAGAGTGACCCTGAGCAGGAGTTTTAGATCGGGCATGTCCTCGAACATGTACAATCAATGCCCCAAATTAGTCAACAATAGTCGAAATATAATCACCAGTCTTTAATTACTCTTCTCGAAGATTCCACCTGTAGAGAGACACGCCCGAGTGAAGGCTATATGAAAGAGTGACCCTGAGCAAGCCTACCCCACCACCCAACGATCCCCAAGGCGCGAGGCTGGGGAGCGAAGTGAACCTCGCCTACCCCCTTAGAAATCGTGGGGTGGTGGGGTAGAGTTCACATGTGGCCACCAGCACAAGCCGACGCTGCCGCATCGCCTTCCGCGTTCGGGGGGGGGGCAGGAGGAGGATGAGGAGAAGAGGAGGAGGAGGGGGAGGGGAAGGGGGAGGAGGAGGAGGAGGAGGAGCAGGAGGAGGAGGAGGAAAAGGAGGAAGAGGAGGAGGAAGAGGAGGAGGAGATCACTCTGGAGAATCTTGACCGACCGGCGCGGCAGCGGCCCCCAACAGGCCCCCAATAGAGGCCCAAGAGACTACCAGGACGCCCCTTCAGTTCCCCAGGAATCCCCAGGCTCTCCAGAGGCCCCTGAAGGGTCCTCCTGCTCTTCCTCCTCCTCCTCCTCGTCCTCTTCAGGGTCGGAGGCACCGGCCGTAAGGCCTTCACGATCTTGACCGACCAGCGAGGCATTCTCTATAGGCCTACCACGATTCCCGTCGATCCGAAATGTTCCCCATTACGAGCCCATGGATCAACACAGGTGGGTCTCAGCCAGAGATAGATGGTCTGAGAACACTCCGGGCAGCCCATTCCGCGATCTTCGAACTCTCTCTCTGGTGGGCCCCCAGGCGAAGACGCTTCGCCATTTTTGTTGCACATGTACTCCAGATTTCGTAATAAAAGGAGGGGGTCTGGACCCTCCAAGACAAGCCATTTCAGACCCCCCCCCCGTGGGAAAACCCTCCAAAACATCGTCCCCAGACCCCCCCAGGCCCTCCAAGATAGCCTGGAAGAGACCCCCCCCGAAATGAGACCCCCCTCCCTTTATTACGAAATCTGGAGTAGCCGAGCCGACGCCGACGACGACAGAGACGTCCGAGCACGCCGCGCGCTCAGATCAAATTCTCGGGGCGGACATTCCCTGTGGCGAGGTCCGCCGCCGAGGATCCCACCCAGAGAGGCCCTGCCGCCGAGCTGCGGCCACAGAGAACGCAGAGAAAGGGCACGGCGCCCCTCTTTGGCATTCGCTGGGGGGCAACCTCTGGGAGACATTCGCACGACCGTTCCAGGGCTATGAGGCCACATTCAGGGGCCATTAATCAAGACGAGCCAAGATTGAGCCCGATAGGAACCGAATGAAACCGGGCCAAACGGTATCACACGGAATTGATCGGGGTGAAGCCAGATTTCGATCCCGGGTCAGAGAGGCTGAATTCAACCTCCCCGGAGTTCCATCCTACTCTGCGTGCGCGAGGAGCGCTCGATGAACAGCCATGGACGGACCTCAAGAACAGGACGACGACGACGACGACGACGACCCAAATGTCTCTGGAGGCCTCTTCAGGCTCGAGGAACTCTCCAGAACACCCCCCCCAGAGACTCAGTACTGTCGCAGAGGCCCGAACACGCTCGACACAGCAGCAGCGGCGACCACGAAGACAACGACGACGCCGAGAACGCCGACGACGAGGGCCACGCCGGGGGCAAACGACGACGACGGCGACGACGACGAGAGAACGACCAGAGCGACGACGACGAGAACGGTGACGACGACGACGCTGCGAGAGATACAGCGACGACGGAGATGGCGAGGAGGAGGGGGAGGGGGAGGGGGAGGAGGAGGAGGAGGAGGAGGAGGAGGAGGAGGAGGAGGAGGAGGAGGAGGAGGAGGAGGAGAAGGGGGACGAGCGACGAGGACAGCGACAAAAAACAGCGGCGACGACGAGGCTATCGCCTGCCGTGGCCGCGCCGTGCAGCGCGACCCTCTGGACGGTCAGCAGCGGGCGCGCCTGCGAGAGCGCGGCGGCGGGCGGGGAGGAGGAGGAGGAGGAGGAGAAGGAGGAGGAGGAGGAGGAGAGGACGAAGAGGAGCCACACTGCACCAGGAGGAGGGGGGGGGAGGGAGGTCCCGGTCCTGTCCCCGCAGCAGGAGCATTCCGAACGTCCTAACACGAAATGTCCTTAGGACCCAGAAATGCTCGAAGAACAAAAACACTGTTCTTAGAACAGAAGCCCGATGTGGTAAAACAAGACGGTCCCCAGCCAGACGTGTTCTAAGAAACAGAAGCAATGCTCTCATAACATAAGCCAGGTGTGATAAAACAAGACAGTCCCAGCCAGACATGCTCTAAAAACATGTCGCATTCCGTGGGGACCACAAAAGGTTCTTAGAACAGTGTTTGGTAGGACTATAGGCGCGCCAGGACGCTTCGTCACTGCTTGACTCACGGGGAGGGGGGGCAGCCAAGTACGCAGGTTCTCCGAGGCTGCGGCCTCTGGAAGCCTTGGCGGCGCGCACAGGGGGGGCAAAGTTAGGAGGCAAACACTGGGAGGTCTTCATCGGAAAGGTTAAGGAGAACTCGCCCGCATTGGGGGGCTGCTACGCCGGATTAGGCCGCGGAGTTAGCGGTATTAACAAGATTAAACGGGATGGCGCCAGATCTAGCGGGATTCAGCCAAATCTTGGACCAGGGCAACATCAGAATTTGACCTCCCAGGAGTTGCATCCGGACAGGGGGATAGTGGGGGAGGGGGAAAGGCTTCTTATAAGGAGGCTGCTTCTTCTTGAAGGCGCGTGCCTTGTCTACAGATGTAGGGGGGGCTCCTTCTGAGAAGCAGCTACTTCTACGAAGCCTTCCCCACTCCCCCTGACCCCCATATGAGCGCCGCCAATAGAACCTTCGCCGGGCCCCAAACCGTTTAGACGTCCGGAGAACCCCATATGGAACACAACTCAACACATCGAAGATCTGGGTATAGGAGGTCGGCCAGTCGGTCGGCCGCAGGCCGATGACGCTCGGTCGTGTTCACTCGTCAAACTGCGTGCAGGCCAAAAAAGGTCAACTGTACACACTCTCAGAAGGACCTGGGAGGGAGGCGACGTGGCCGTCATCGAGCCACAGGATAAGAGGCAGGAGGGAGCAACAGGGAGGACCCAGTGCTGTGACCCACTGGGTAGATTCAAGCGTTCGAGCGTATACACGGCACTCCTGCGTAGGCAGGCATGTAGGCGTGCCCGTAGGAAGCGAGGAACGAAGTGCCTAGATGCAGGGAAGGCCTGTAGGCGTGCCTGCAGGCGTGCCTGTAGACGGGGAGGGAAGAGTGACTAAAGGCGGTGAGGGCTTGTAGGCGCGCCCGCAGGCAAGGGGGAGCGGAGTGTCTCTACGCAGGGAGGGCCTGTAGACGGGGGGGAGAAGACGGATGGAGGGAGAAGGAGAGAGGAGGGAAGGGGAGAGGATGGAGGGAGAGGAGAGAAACGAGGATTACCCACCTCGCAGTAGGCTTAAGAGACACCAGAAACCATCTTTAGGGACGAGGCGGTGCTACGGATCAAGCTTCGTGCCCTGCGCACTCCACCCGCCTTGCCAGTGCCACCCTGCCCTCCAAGGCGGCCCCGCCAAACCGTGGCACAAACATCGGAATATTGCCTTGCTGGTGTACAATAAGGACGCGCGGTAACGACGCAAGACCCTTGGAAGCCGAAGTTGGGATTTTTGGGGCGGCGGACGACGAAAACCTCAAGGACGCAAGAGCAAGGAGGGGCAAGGACGCAAGGGTACCCTGAGCAAAGTCGCGCGTCCTTATTAGGGTTTTTGACTGCACCACCCCACAATTGGGAATAAGAATGAGGGGGCGAGCGCGGAATGGGTCGGAAACGGGTCGCGGGCGGGTCGCGGGTGGGTCGCGCGCGGGTGGGTCGTTGGTGGGTCGCGGGTGGGTCGCTGGTGGGTCGCGGGGGTGGGCCGCGGGTGGGCCGCGGGTGGGTCGCGGGCCGGGTCGCAGGTGGGACGACGACAACAACACCAGCAGCAGCAGCAACAGCAGCATCAACAACAACACCAAAAAACAACAAGAACAACGACAACACAAACAACAATAACAGCTACACCAGCCACAACAACATCAGCACAACAATAAACAACAAAAACAATAACCGCAGCAACAACAGCCACAACAACACCAACATCACCAGCAACACAACACCACCATCAACAACAGCACCAACAGCAGCAACAACAACAGCAACAACATCACCAACAAACATAATAACAGCAACGACAACCGCAGCAACAACAACAGCACCACCAACAGCGACAACACCACCAACAACATTGACAACAACAATCAGTTCGGGCGTAGCGCGAAGTCGGTTCTCGCAGGGTAGAACTAAGTGGACTGGACTGGACTGGACTGAAGTAAACTGAACTAGACTGAGAACTGAACGGACTGGTCGCACTCGTTACGCGACGGTTACATTGTCGGCGGCAGGGGGCGCAACCCATGGCGCAACCAATAGGAGACTGTTTCATTATCGGCCGCCAAACGCGCAACCGATGGCGCAACTGGTAGGAGACGGTTGTATGTTTGGCGGCCGAGGGCGCAACCTGAGGCGCAACCGCCAGGAGACGTTTTGTTTGTTGATTTTGTTTTATCTGGGCGGTCGAGGGCACAACCTATGGCGCAACCTATGGGAAGCGGTTGTATTCTCGGCCGCCGAAGTCGCAACCTATGGCGCAACCACTAGGAGACGGTTTAAGGTGCAAAATATGGCGCAAGAAGTAGGGGACGGTTTTATTCTCGGCCGCAGAGGGCGCAACCTATGGCGCATTCGGTATGGCAAGTGTTAACTCTCGGCTGCCGAGGGCGCAACCTACGGCGCAACCGATAGGAGACGGTTTTATTCTCGGACCCAGAGGGCTCAACCTATAGCGCAACCGATAGGAGACGGTTTGATTGTCGGCGGCCGAGGGCGCAACCTATGGCACAACCAATTGGAGACGGTTTTGTTCTTGGCGGCTGAGGGCGCAACCTATGGCGCACCTGATAGACACGGTTTTATTTTCGGCGGCCGAGAGCGCAACCTATGTGTGCCCCTGGTGCGACCAAGACGACGTCACCGCACTCACCGTGCTGGGGGCCCGCGCGTAGTACGAGGACAATGCGCGGGCATCCACATGCGCGCAGGGCAACGCCCAAATCGGGCTTGCCGTTTGGGCTGGCTTTGGGGCTCAAGCAGCGAGCTATCTTCTGATTTGAAGATGATTTGCTCTTACCTGTTCGCATGCAGCTCAAAACGTATATCCCAAACCCTCGGTACCCGCCTTGCTCGGCTTCGATCGTACCCCCTTTGCGGTATATTTTCCTTGGCTACCGCGCGTAATTAACGCAGCCCCGGAGGTACAGTCGGACTCGATTGGACAGGACACGCGAGAGGACACAAGACGCTTCCGAGGGCCACATTGCCACAGGAATGTGGGAAGCATGGGTCGCGAGACACAGGACACAAGGTACCCTTGATTTGGCAGGGTCGACCTACGAACCTGGGCCGACTGTAGGGGCGAAGAAGACGAATGCAAGGGGTAGGGGGACGCACGGAGCACGGGATTGGCAGGAGGGTGGTTCGGAGCAAGAAGCACGTGGCAGAACCAGGCGGTCTGATCGGGCGGGCAGACCCTGACGGGCGGGGCGGGAAGCCGGGCCCAAGCCGCCAGGTCGAACAGGCGGATTGTGAAAACGTGAGCAGTGCATGCATCAAACGAGGTTTCGAGCGATAGCGCGATTCCCAAAGAAATCGTGACAAAGGCAAAAGCGAGAGTGTGATTCCGAAATGTCGAGGGCACGGCGTCGGAATACATTGCCGGCACATCCCACTCGAGAGCGTGATTCCTACATAACGTGTGAGGGAATCCCGCGCGAGAGCACGATGTTGGCATACATTGTGAGGAAGTATAAGGCGGGAGCCGTTGTTGTCGATCGGGGCACAACTACACAGTTTGGTGACACCAGAACTTCCCTTACCGAGTGCTCGAACGATATCGCGACGTGGTTTAGAGCAATATCGCGGAGCGCGAGTCCGATCGCGAGGAGGTCTCGAGCGAGATCGCGGTTCCAAAGTTAATCGCGAGAAACACCAAAACGCGATCGCGATTCCTGATCGTCGAGAGCCGTTGAATAAATTGCGAAGACGTCCCACAAGAAAGCGTGATTCCTGCGAAATGAGCGAGCTAGTCTCGCGATTGAGCGCGATGTTTCGATAACATGTGTGAGGAACAACCAGGCGGGAGCCGTTGTTGCTGTAAACTAGGGGCCAGGGGAGCAATTTGGTGACCCCGGCAGAAACAATGTCATTGAAACGCACAATGGTCACCAGACGAAGGGGCTCAACACAAACTATTGTGTAGAAGTGCGAATTCAACAAACAACATCGCAACACCGATGTCCACCGTGGAGCCCCACTTTCACCACGCACCCAAAGACAGACAGCGAATGACCGTTCGGCCCCCTCACAGTGACCATAGCCCCCGCAGTCGCGGATAAGAGTGATGGGGGCGGCGGGGACGTCGACGGTCTGCGACGCTCTGCACAAACCCGCCGCAGGCCAAAGTTTCGTCAGGGCGAATTATATATAAATAAATAAATGTGGGGGGGCGGGGTCGTGGGGTGGGTCGCGGGGTGGGTCGCGGGAGGACGGCGATAACAAACTGACACACAACTTGCAGAATCCGCGCTGTGGAACTCCACTCCAGCCGCGCACCCAAGGACAGCGTAGGACCGCTCGGCCCCCTCAGTCTGATAAGGTCTCGTGCCCTGCCCACTGCACCAACCTCACCAATGCCACCTGGCCCTCCAAGGAGGCCCCGCCAGCCCGCAACCGGCATCGGGATACCGTGAGAGTGAGAGAGAGTGAGAGAGAGAGAGAGAGAAAGAGAAAGAGAGAGAGAGAGAGAGAGAGAGCCCTATACATATGTGTATATATACACACACACTAGACACGTCGCGCGCGCGCTCAAGTTCTAGCTAGGCTGGATGGTCGAGCTTTTGGGGATCCCCATTCCATGACACTCCTTCTCCGGGCCTTTCAAGAACCGCGAAGGCGGCCCAAGTGGCGTCCAAGACTTCCTGCGGTCCACCCACGACGGCTTAAGACAGGCCCAGCAGGCACTTCAGGGGCCCTTTTATTCGCCGCGGCTGGACGTAGCTGGAAGAAGAGGGAGGAGAAGGAGAGATGAAGGGGTCCCCTGGGGGAGAAGGAGAAGGACGATGAGGAGTTGGAGAGGGTGGAGGAGGCCGCAGAGGAGGAACCGGAGGAAGAGGAGGAGGAAAAGGAGGACATCAGATCTTTCAATGTTTTTTGCAAGCATGGCGAACCTGCCAGGCGAACTTAAAACAACAATATTGGATGTCCTGTTTCCCTTTCGTGCCCTCGGGGCCTCTCTCGAAGCTCGTTCGGGCCTCTCTGGGGCGTCTTGAGGACCTTTTGACGCCTCCTGGGGGTCACCTGGAGCGAAGATCTCGGGTTCTCGGTTCACGTTCCCGATCCTTGACCGCGGTTGGGGCCCTCTCGGGCCGTCTTGGACTTTTTTTCGGCGCTTTAGAAACGTAATGGGCCGTTTGGGGCCGCTTTTGGAACCTATTGGGCTATCTTTGGGCGCTCCTCGGAGCCTCCTGGGGCGTTTTGAAGCGTCGGGAAGCGGAACAGGCGAAAACGCCCCAAAAAAAAAAAAAAAAAAAAAAAAAAAAAAAACTATGGCGCATAGATGGCTGGCCTCTTCGAGCTCTGCTGGGGCCTCTTTTTTTGTTTTTTGCTGTAGAAGCTGCATGAGAACACTGCGTCACGCGGCGGAGGGGCGTGGGGAAGAAGAGGGGAGGGCGACGAGGAAGCGTGCACCCAATTACTCCAGCAGCTCGGAGAGGGCCTGCGGGTCGGAGAGGAACCGCGGGCGCGACTCCAGGCGCCTGGGCACAGCAAAGACAACCCCAAGAGAAGGACCCCTCGATTTGGAGCGATTGACCTACCAATCAGGGCTGACCGACTGTTCGTCTGTCCTTCATGCCCCAAGCCTCCGTCCACACAGACCAGGCCGCGGCCCGAGGTCCCCAGTGCGGAAAATCTGGAGACTCGTGCTGTGGAGGTCGCCACGAGGCGAGGTGCCCCGTCGCACGGACTGTCGCTCGGGCGCGCGGAAACATGCATACGAAAACGGTGTATGTGGGCGTGTAAATAGACATTCTCTGTACGTGCATGTGCATGTGCTCATGCTGCCAGAGGCGTGGCGTGTCGCGGGGGCGAACGCTTTGCGCAACGCCACGCGGCTTGCCTTTGGCACGCCAGCTGCGGCGCGCGTGCGCGCCAGTGCTTCGCACGACGCCGCGCAGCGTGCCATGCATGAAGGCCTTCAAACGTCCACGCGCAGCGAGCACGGGCGCCAGCAAGATCCGCTCATTCTCGTCACCCTGGCACTTCACACCTGGAGGCCGCTGCAAACGCCTGCGCCTGCCTCCTGCGGCTGCCCCTGGACGGCGCGCGGGGCTGCCGCGGCGGTGGCCGGCAGGCCGATGGGCGCCACCGGCGAGGAGCCCCTTGGCGCCCAGTGGCTGATCAGGCGCGAGATCTTGCCCATGCTCTGCGCGTTCTGGAACTCCAGCTGCTCGCGGAGCCGCCGAAGCGGACCAGGCGCCCCCCGCGGCGGCCGCCCGCGCTGGCCCGCCAGGGCGCGCCGCGGCCGACGGAGAGGCGGCTCCAGGCGTCGGACATGCTCAGAGCGAGGTGGCCGCGATCGTCCTCGCCGCGCTGCGGCGGCCGCGCCGGCGGCGTGCCGCGGGCCTGCCGGCGCGCTGGCACCGCGTACGCCGCGGGCTCCGGGCGCCCGCCGTCGGCCACGCGCTCGTCCCTGCCGGCTGCCTCGCCCTCTCGCGCCGTGGCCTCCAGCTTCTCGATCTTGGCCACGCCCGAGGCGAGCAGCTCTGCGATGAGGTACCACATCGAGCCGTCGTCCAGCCCAGCCCGTCCAGCAGGTGGCCCACCACCTCCTCAAGGCACCGCTCCTCCCCGTGCTCCCGCTGCTGCCGCGGGGCCTCTCCCGGGGGCACCCGGGCGGCCGCGGTGGGCGGGGCGGCGCCGCCAGGGGAGCGGAGCGGCACCGAGGGCGGGCCGCCGAGCAGGGGGGCGCCGCAGCGGGCGGCGGCGGCATCGCGGCAGAGGGCGGCTGCCATGGCTGGCTGGCGGCACGGGGGCGCGCTGCCGAAGTGCGCGGGTAGTAAAAAGAACTGTTAGAGCAGGGTGCTCCCCGAATCGAAGTGCGCGGGGGAGACGAATTGCGGGACAAGCTTGCGCCAGCACGGCTTGAGCCGAAAGGGCTTGAGCCAAAATGGCTACGGAAGCTCTGCTGGGGCCTCTTGGAAGTCTCTTGGGCATCTTGGGGGTCTCTTGGGTCGTCTGGAGGCCGTTTTGGACCATCTAGTGGCCTTCGGCCCGTCCCGCCACCGCGCCTGGGTTGTGGGCTAGAGGCCCCTTGGAAGTTCGCTTGGGATTCGTGGGAGGCTTCCCGGGGGCATCTCCAAGGCAGTTTTGGAGGCCATTGGGGGGCCGTTTGGGATGCTCTTGGGGCCTCTGTTCGGGCCTCTAGGGGCCTCATGGGCTCTCTTGGGGGCCTTTTTGGGGCCTCCTGGGAGCCTCTTGGGGCGGACGGCTCGAATTATCGGCTTGGGGTCTCTCCTTGGGCCCCTCTTGGGGCCGTCTTGGGGCCCTTTTGGGGCGATCTTGGGCGCCCCTTGGGCCGTCATGAGCTATATACATGCGTGCATGTGTACATACATACATACATACATACATACATACATACATACATACATACATACCCCTGATGACAAGCAAGTGGAGATCATCACATCCCATGTCCAAGGGGGATAAGAAACGCTTACCCGACAAATCGGACGATGATGATGATGATATTGTTGTTGTTGTTGTTGTTGTTGTTGTTGTTGTTGTTGTTGTTGTTGTTATCTGCCCTAAAAGTGTCGAAACACCAGCAGCACCTCATGCTGGTCAAAACTAGGAAGACAAAGAAAACAGTTCAACACAATGCTGTCTGAGCCGCTTTGCCCAAGACATGTCGAATCCACGCGTCCTCATGCGACTTCCAGTCGCGCCTGCTTCTGGCCACCTCCATCCAATCACGGTTCACCGTATCCTAAAATCTAGTGAACTGGCCTTCCCAGTTCCAAGGGCTGCATCTTGAAAAACCCTGCCGGTCCGAAGCTTTGCGGACGTTCGGACGAGCAACGCGCTGACAGTTCCACTGCAGCACCTGCGAAGTTAAACGACATGGGTCGTACTCCACCTGTCGAGCCACGTGGCCTGCGTACCTATACGTCCGTCTGGCGGCAACCACGTCGAGATCTGGGATGAACAACGCGTTTTTGAAACTGCGGAGCTCCCGGTTCTGGCGCTTGGCATAATGTTCATCGGTCTCAGAAACTAGACGGTGCAACCGAAAATGTTGTCGGAAAATGTCGTTTTGCGTCGAACGCAAACGGGACAGACTACGATGATTGTAAATCCATACTCCAGCCGACCATAAACCGACGCCTTGGCAAATCCTGCGAATGAATTCGAAACGTTGCTTCCGGGAACTGCTCTTGCAATTCAGAATGTGTCCGGCGTCGGCAACAGAAGATCTGATAGCGAAGGATTTCTTCAAGATGTCCTGCTCGCTGCGGCCACTGCGGTTGAAATGCGCACCCACGGCTTTAAAATACAGGTCTTCACAATTCGTGGTTTCATGCCATGGCGCTTCATCCGCAATTTGCGTAACATATTGTATACCTTTCGCCGGTAAGTCCCATCCGCCAAGTTGCAAGGCACTCTGCAATTTGGCGTGGATGCACTGAGCTGCCTGGATGCAATTTGGCGTGATGATGATGATGATGATGATGATGATGATGATGATGATGATGATGGTAATGACGATGGTGACGGTGACGACCCCTGGCGCTCATCGGGATCCCCGCTCAAAAAATACATGGCTCTCCTAGAGATCTCGCACCGCAAACTTGCCTACGCTCTGGAGGTCCTTGGCGCCCCTCGCCGGAAAACCTCTCTTGCGAACAAGTGTGAACAACTCGCCCACGCAGGCTCGGCATCCCTTCGTGCCGTCCTCGTTCGTGACTTGGGAAAACGGAACTGGTGAGCATCCCATAGCCGCGCCACACGTTCGTGACTGAAGAAAGCTGAGGTGGTGAGAAGCCCATAGCCGCTCGTGGCTCTGCGAAAACAGAAATGGTGACAGCCCCGTTGCCGTGCCAAACGTGGTTGGTGATGCTGCTCGTTAACATCGCAAGATCGCAGCTTCGATTCGCAGTCTCCCCCCCGTTTTGCCGCCGCTCCCCGCCGACCAAATCTGCATCAAGGGGTAGCAGCCTGCCAGAGGGGGGTATGATGAACCATCTGGGGGTCGCGGTTATATGTATACGTAGATGTTTACAGGGTCCGTGCCTCGTCGTAAGGATATCAGAACCCATCTTGGGGGATGCGGCGGTGTTATTGATCAAATTTCGAGCCCTCCCCGCTCACCAGCCTCAGCCATGCCACCTCGCCCTACAGAGAACGTCCACCAAATCGTGGCAGGCATCGGAATACCGTGTTGTTCATCAGGTTGCGTGCCCTCCCCACTCCACGGGCCTCGTCAATGCCGCCTGGCCCTCGCCCTCAAGGAAGGCCCCACCAGACCGCGGCGGTTGTCGGAGCATGAAGGAATCGACCCCGAGTTTCTTAATAAGCGTCGGGGGGGCGTCACCCCCGCCGACAGCCCCGCATCGACCCCCGTCGCGGGCAGCCACCGCGCGCCGAAGGCGCTCCGAACCCCGTCGCGGCGCGACGACGAGGCGAGGTTGACCCCCGTCGGGGGAATACCACGCCACGCTTATTGAGAAACCCATGAGTCCCCGCTCTCTTCACCGGCCTCACCAGTGCTATCTTGATCTCCAGGGAGGCCCCGCCAGACGGCAGCAGGCATCACAGCACAATGATGCCTAGCAGGTTACGTGCCCTCCGCACTCCACGAGCCTCGCCAATGCCGCTTGGCCCTCCAGAAAGGCCCTCCAGACCGCGGCAGGCATCTGGGCTTAAGTCGGGCCTGTCCCTCTACAGGGGGAAAATTCAGAAATAGTCAAAAAATAGTCTGGGGACTATTTTTTGGAGTAGTTTGGGGCATCTTTGGAGTATGTTTTGAGAATTTGTTGGGACAGGCCCGACCAAAATCTGGGCATCGTATTCTTCATCAGGTGTCGCGCCCTCTCCACTCCAGCGGCCTCACCAGTGCAACCTGGCCCTCCAGGGATGCGTCTGAGGTAACGGGGGGGGGGAAGAGCATGATGAGGACCATGGCGCCATGGTTCGTAGGAGGGACGCAGACTTTGAGATAAAGGATGGGGCATTACGAGACGTAATTCCCCATCCTTTCGATCTCAAAGTTGTAATTTACGACTTCGAGTCGTAATCTAATGGGGTAAAGATGAATAAAGATAGGGAACTACGAGTCGTACTGTACGACAGATGCTACATGCGGACGAAGAAGGAGCCAGAGGAAGTCCACAAGCAGGAGGTAGACGAACCAGCAGTTCAAAGGGATGATGGTGTGTGTTCTACATGTGTTGCTGCTGTTGTGCCCCCCATTGACCCGCGACCTAATCAAAATCTACAAGGGGGGAACTCCGATATCATACTTTCTACAAACGTGATTGGTGCGAGTTGGTTGTTCTTATGTGTTGTTTCAATCCGCCCGCGGTCGGCCTTTCCAAAATGGCGCTTCCGCTGCAGCGTTGACCTCGGTTCAGGATCGGCGATTTGCTCCTATGCTCCCGTCGTTCAGAATGGTGCCGGTGGTCACGGCGACGACGGCGGCGTTGCCGCCGCTGGGGGAATCGCGACCCTCGGCGGGGTTGTCTGCATGCGCGCTCTGCGATGCGACGGCCGAGGAAGATCAAGGATACAGTGCGGGCGCGGCCGCAAGAAACCCTTGTAAGAAACCGACCTGAAAACCCACCCAGCAGCTTCTTCCACGGCTGCGGGAAGCCACCGCGCAGCGCGCGGAGCGAAGAAACTCAGAGTGCCCTGACGCAAAGCAAATGGTTCTTGATGCGCGCCGCCAATCGGCGGCGAGCGACGGGGGGGAAGTGAGATGGGGCGGGCCTTCTCAGACGGCTCGGAAGTCCGCTGGCCTTCTGAGAAAACTTCTGAGCCTTCCCCGACGACACAGAAAACTTCTCAGAAAGCCAAAGGGCTTCTGAGAAGCCCCGCCGCCTCCTGAGGAGGCCATCTCCTTCTCACTTCCCCCCCTCGCTCGCCGCCGACCTAATGTAGAGGGTCGACGGCCGAGGAGTTGGTTGACCCACGAGGGGGTCCAGCTGAAAGGGGGTGATGCAATAGAGTTTGGGCAATTGTTTTGCACATATACTGCGCCGGAGAATTGTATTGCAGCGTATTGCAACGAATGCATTGCACCAAATGTATTGCATTGTATTGCGTTGTGCTGCAGTATATTGCACGCCCCTACAAATCCATTGCACCAAATGTATTGCCCCACCCCCTTTTCGCTGGACCACCTTTCGAGTCAAACAGAGAGGAGGATCAAGAATGGGACCAGGTCGGTCATGTCCCGCTACAGGCGGATCTTAGAAGAGGAATGAACGACCATCAAACAAACATTCGAGAAATCGTCAGGAAAAATAGAAACATCGCCCCCCCACACTATCTTTCCGCTATTTCGGAACACTCCTCCTGTCGAGGGACACGCCCGACTGAACTCGAGGATCGAGGATGGGGGGGTCTCCAGCTCCGACCAGCGCCTCCGACGACGCTGGCGACGCCAGCGCGGGCGGGCGGAAATCGGCGCCTGCGCCGTGGTGAGGCGCCGTGGTCGCGCGGCGGCGCGGCGCGGCACCGTGGAGGCCGAGGCGCTCCTCGCGGGGCTGGGAGGCTCGAAGAGGGGGTCAACGGTGAAGAGAGCGACGACGATCGACGACAACGACAACGATGACGAGCAAGGATCAGGATAACGGCCAACGATCACGCTCAACGATCAACGCTTTTATCCTGTGGCGCGGCTCCTCGCGACGGCTGCGACCACCCTGCCGCCCGCGTCGACCCTCGGCGACGCCTCGCGGCTCCTCGCGGGCCCCGCCCGCCGCCCGCCAGACGACGACGACGACGACGACGGTCATGACTACCTCTGTGGTTGTGGATGCCATGACAGTGGACACTCTCACAATACTATCATTGAAATAAAGATGTGCTTGAAATGTGTAAAGCATGCTCTAAAAACGTTTCAAACATGTGTTTACACATTTCAAAACATGTTTGACACACGTTTTAGACATCTCGGAACTATTTGGCAACATTCTTCCTCTCCATTCATCGACTTCCACAGCTCTGTGGCCTGAGAAACGATGGGCACATGCACGTGATTAAGTTGCGGCTCGATGTTGCAATTGCGGTGATCTTGTTCCGCTAGTCTCGACACTGTGTGGAACCAAACTGCAAGTCATAGGTTCGAGGACATCCTGCGCGAAACATTCGCTGTCCTATTGGGTCGAACCGGCTCCGACCCGGGTTCCAAATCACCTTCCCCAAGACATTGCGATGGGAACCTTCGCTTTCCTATTGTTTCGAACCGACTGCAAGCGGGTTTCCAAGTCATGGTTTCGAGTAACTCCTGGACGATATCACTTCGAGCCGAGTTCAAGCCGGATTCGCAGTATCTGTTCGACGAAATCTTGCACACAACGCTCACTTTTATATGGTTTCGAAACGGCTTCAATTGTTTCGATCTGGCTTGCTCCGAAAGCGGAGGATGGTGGGGGGGGAGGTGCAAGCAAATCGCCGGAGGCATTCCCACATTGTGGGCTCTGGGGTGTCCACACCTCGGGCGCCCCACCTGAGACATCCTCGCAATCTGCCTCGAAGGCAAAGGATGCTGAGGGGCAGAAACAGGCAAACCGCCTGAGACTTCCCAAAATCTGAGCGCCATACTTGGAGTGCCCCCACTTCTGGCGGCCCGCTGAAACCAGCGCTTCGCCTGCGATATCCTCGCAGTCTAATCCGAACGCAGAGGATGTCGGGGGGCATAGGGCAGGCAAACTGCTTGAAACATCACCCATATTACGCTAAGGCCTCGCCTGAGACATCCTAACAAACTGCTCCGAAAGCGGAGGCTTGTTGGGAAGATAAACAGGCAAACCATTGGAGACATCCCCACAAGCTGGGCGCAAGTCTTGGAATGTGTTCGTCCATGACGCCCCCCCTCCCCCCCCCTATGGGGGTGATGAAACCAGCGGCTCGCCTGAGACAGCCTCGCACATCGGATGCGAAATGTTAGAAAAGGGTTGGGGCCGTAAACAGACAAACGGCGTGCAACATCCCTGCAATCGGGGCGCGAATGCTGGAGTGGTTGCCCATGCCTCCCCCCTTGGGAGTGCTGAAACCAGCGCCTCGCCTGAGACCTCCTCATAACCTGTGTGCGATTGAGGAAGTGATGCGTCTGAGCCTGACTGGGTCTGAGTCTGAGTCAGTCTGAATGAGGGAATGGTGTGGCTGAGTCTGCGTGCGGAAAGTGTGTGTGTGTGTGGAACAAATGAAGGCAGAGCGGGTCAGTGATGGACCCCGTGATGGGAGCGGGTGGTAGATATGTATACATACCAGAACGATTTGAGAGAGAATGAAGGGGGCATTCTAAGAAGGAGGTCCAGCAGCGTGCAAATAATAACAATAACCCCATCTTAGGATCTGGGGGAGTATCCGAGACGCACCCACCCCTTTTCCTCAAGCAAGGCGAATATTTTCCTGAACGCTCCATGAAGAAACGCACATCGCCAGATAAGCATGATCTGCGCTACCCTCACCTACGCCGTGCCTCCCACGAACCCATGAAAGTGGCGACAATTGCGCACTTCGTATTCCCCCAGAGAAACGCGAGGTCTGGGCCAAATCCTCTTGGTCCGCAACTCCACTGGGCCTCTCAGGAGCATGCGAAAGTGGCGGCAATTGCACTGGGCGCAGCCACCCAAGGAGCAGCGAGTGCCAAATTGGTGCGCGCAGCCCCCGACTACGCTGGGTGCCCCATGAAAGCGGTGATCATTGCGCAGTTCGCAGCCGCCCAGGGAGCTGCGAAGTTGTTTTTTTTTTGTTTTAGATTCGCGGCCCGCAAGGAAAAGTCCAGAGGGCGGTGTGAACGAGGCTGGGACACAGCGCGCGGGACGGCAGATAGTTAACGGCGCAGCACAAGTGCCGGCCAAGAGAAAGCAGCTGAACATGTGCCAGCAACAGAAAATTACCAACGCTGAACATGTGCCAGCGAGGGATGCAAATGGGAAGAACCAGCCGCTGAGCGTGTGCCAGCGAGGGTGGGGAGGGCGGAAAGGTCGGACCCGCAGGTGGAACCAGACTGCCAGGCGGAAGGTGCCAAAACCACTCACTCACTTGGAACGTCGGCCAGACTGTACGCCGCTGAGGGGGGGTCGGGCCAAAGCCTGGAGATGGCCGACCACAAAGGAGAGCGCCCGCGATGGCCCCTGGTACCAAAGCGGTGTGCGGCTTGCTCTCGGCTGGGTACGCGGGGCCCCCGATTTCGCTGGACCTCCCGGGAGCCCACAAAAAAAACATGACAATTGCACAATTCACAGCCACCCAAAGAGCAGCGGCCCCCGACTGCGTTGGACCTCCCAGATCACGAAATTGGCAGCTGCGCAGCTCGCAGCCACCCAGGATCTGCGCGGTCTCGGCTGGGTGCGCGTGGCCCCCGACTCCGCTGGACCTCCCAGCAGTCCACGAAAGTGGCGACGGTTGCGCAGTTCTCAGCCGCCCAGGGGAGCAGCGATGCCTCGGCTGGGTGCGTGTGGCCCCCGACCCCTGCGTGCTTCCCAGGAGCCCACGAAAGTGGCGACACTTGTATAAATCGCAGCCTCCCAGGGAGCAGCGAGGTCTCGTCTGGTTGCGCGTGGCCCCCCCAGGGAGCTGCAAGGTCTCGGCGCAAGAAACCACGAAAGGGCCGACAATAGCACAATTCGAAGCCTCCCGAGGAGCTGCATGGTCTCGGCTGGGTGCGCGGGGCCCCGACTCCGCAGGACCTCCCAGAAGCCTACGAAAATAGTGACAATTGCGCAGATCGCAATCACCCAAAGAGCAACGAACTCTCGTCTGGGTCCGCGTGCTCCGCTACTCCGCATTGCCTCCGCACTGGCGGCAACTGCGCAGTTCCCCCCCCAAAAAAGAACTGCGAGGTCTCGGCTGGGTCAGAATACTCCTCGACTCCGCCGTACCCCTCAGGAGCCCACGAACATTGCGTTATTTGCAGATCGGAACACCTCAAGGAGCTGCGAAGTATCGGTGGATCCGTTTACTCTCCGACTCCGCCGTGCCTCCCAGGAGCCCACGAAAAGGGGCGACAAATGAACAACTCGAAACCACCCAAGGATCAACGAGGTCTCGGCTGGATCCTTTTACTCCGCGCCTCTCAAATCCCAGGAAATGGCGACAAATGCCAAGTTCACAGACCCCGGGATCAACGAAGCCTCGGCTGGATCCGCTTACCCCCCCGACCCCGCCGTGCCTCCCAAGACCCCAGGAAAATGACAACGATTGCGCATAGAGGTCTCGGCTGGGTCCTCCGGCTCCGCCGTGCCTGCCAAGAGCCCACGAAAGCGGCGAGAATTGCGAAGGCCGCATCCCCCCAGGAAGCTGGCAAGTCTCGGTTGGGCCCGATCGCTCTCCGACCCCGCCGCGCCTCGCAAGAGGCCACGAAAACGGCGACCCTTTGCGAAGTTCGCAAATTCCCAGGGAGCTGCGAGGTCTCGACCAGGTCCGTGAAATCCCCCGACTCCGCCATGCCTCCCAGGAGCATTCGAAATGACGACACTTGCGCAAATCGTAACACCTCAAGGAACTGCGAGCCCTCGGCTGGGTCCGTGTACTCCCCGGCTCCGCCATGGCCCCCAGGAGCCCACGAAAGTGGTGAAGACCGCGCACTTCGCAGCCACCAAAAGAACTGCAATGTCTCGGCTGGGGCCGTCCCCCCCCCCCACTCCGCCGTGCCCCCCCTGGAAGCCACGAACCCCGCGACAGTTGCACAACTCGCGGCCTTCCAAGGAACTGCGAAGTCTCGTCTGGATCCGTTTACTCCCCGGCTCCCCGCCGTGCCCGTCAGGAGCCCACGAACATGCGACAATTGCTAGAAATTTGCGACCACCCAAAGAGCTGCAAGGTCTCGGCTGGGTCCGTGTAGTTCCCCGACTCCGCCATGACCCCCAAGAACCAACGAAAATGACAACAATTGCGCAGTTCGCCACACCTACAAGAGCTGGAAGGTCTCGGTTGGGTCCGTACACTCCCCGACTCTGCCGTGTCTCCCCAGGACCTGCCGAAGTGGCAAACAGTTTCGCAACTCGCAGCCACTGGGGGAACTGCGAAGTCTCGGCTGGGCTTCTTTTCTCCCAGACTCCGCAATGCCTCCCAGGAGCCCACGAACGTGGCGACAATTGCGCAGCTCGAACCCCAGATCCCCATGGAGCAGCCCGGGATGGTGGGGAATGAGAACAACGCGAGTGACTTCAGTGCTCGAATCAAAACGTGAACCCAACACACAGCAGGGTTGTGATCAATCAATCAAGAGGCTGCGTGCCGCGCGCATGAGCAATGGAAGGGCGCTAGCGAAAACAACGGTTTTTTCGTTCCGTGCTCTTTCATACGCTGGCCAGCATAACAGCAAACTCTGACACGTTGATGTATCATTGTGCAAATGCAAGCGCGCCGTTACTATACACCTCGCGCGCCCACACCTGTCTCGGGCGGCCGCACCAGCGGACCGACGGAGGATCTCGCTGATCCACACTCCCAAGCTTTAAAAGATATTCGTGCGGAGCGATCGTCAACCAAGCGCGATATCTCGCCCAAAAACGCCAACTGTCGATCCAAGCGGATATTGCTAAGCCGTTTTTGCTTCGCCTGGCCAAGCGCTGACGTTTGTATGGCGTGACGTATGTAAGAATGCTGACTACCCAGCATATTTCGTATATGTCGTAATCGGCGCTGCTGCTGCTGCCAGCAGCGTCAGGTTTTGACAGCGCTGTTGCTTCCAACCATGCAGTGTGCAGGCTGCGCATGTGCGAGCGAACGTGTCCAACTCAGACCGCGCCGCCCCAACCCTTCTCGAAAGCTCAGCGTCAACGTTGCCAGTGAAAATGTACACGATGCTCATCGTCCGAAGAATCGGATGGCCATCGTGTCTCAAGACAGACGCCTGGCAGCGCGCTGGCAGATCCTCAGGTTCCCGCCCATTCTGGGACGGACTGTAGTTGGCGGCGACACCCGAGATGACCTTGATGCACCCGGCCACAACCATAATGTCGTCCGCGTAGACGACGTCGTTGGCATCTTCCGAAACCACCCCCACTGCGTGCTTCGCATCGGACACGGGGACGTCGTGACCACGGCGAACAAGAAAGGGAGAGCGGCCCCCCCTGGCAGGTTGCTGCCCTCGGTTCTCGCGAGGCAGATATTTGTCCAGCGCCCCGAACCGCACCGCGAAGCGACGCCCGGCGTAAGTCGCGCCTGCGGCCCTCGGCATCTTGCACGGCAGCCCGCAGCGGCGCAAACCCTGCAGCTGGGCCGCGGGGTCGACTCGGTCGCGAGCTCTGATCCAGTCGAGCGCTAGGAAGACGAGGAGCGAATCATTTACGCCCCACGGGTCGTCAAAGAAACGCCTCGACAGGAAGATCGCGTCCGCGGTTCGACGATTCATTGTGTCTGTGTGTGTCTTCCCCTCCTGATTCTGGCCCCTCTGAACAAAAAACGAGGAGAGGCGACACCAACACCACCAGGGCGAGGAGATGCGAGGAGGCAAGGGGGGTTTCCCTGGTGGTGTGGCCCCCCTCTCGCTCGAGACATCCCCAGCCTCCAGCTAGGGGGGGCATCGTGGACCTCCTCGCTGGAGGTGGACCCCCCTGGTGGTGTCGCACCTCCCCCGTCCGACCTGTATTTTCGTCCACGGGTTGCTGAGGACGGCAGCAACGGGAGTGCCAGAAGCACAAGTGCGACCACGTGACGCATCTGGAGTCGACAAGAAACTAGAAGAACAACAACGGCATAAACATAAACTTGTGGGGGTCCGCGAGGACTTCTTTGAGCGCATCTGGAGTCGACAAAAAAGCGGAAAGAGCAGCGGTAGCAGCGGCAGCCTGAGGTGCCGACACGGCTGGCGCAACAGGTGTGATGCGAGTCGCAGCGAAGTGAAGGTGGGTTCACCGCTGCACAGAGCAGGGCGTCTGTGCGGCAGCTATTGGATTGTCTTGAGCCAGTCCCTTGAGCCAAAATGGCTACGGCAGCAGTCAGCCGAATTATTTTTGCACGACTCGTGGAGGTACAACCCGCTCCACCTGCAGCTGGCTGCCGTGCCCAATCTCGGGCTTCAGATGGCCGGTCGCGAAGATCCCGAATTCTCTAGAAGGCTCTGAACGAGGTGCAGCAGGTTGAAAATATGCCAGAACCAATTCTGACGATTGCCACAAGCAACTCCGAAAATGTAATAGTCCCCCTCTTCCTCCTCATCCGACGACGACGGCGACGACCTTGCTCCAACGACGAGACAGCGACGACGGCCACGAAGACGATATCGACCACGACGAACACGACTACGACGGCCACCGCTGGGGCGACGGCCACGACGACGACCACAGGCCACGATTACGACGACAGCCACGAAGATGACCCCGACGAGCCGACGAGCACGATGCATACGACTGCGACTGCGAAAAAGTTCGAGGCGTCGATGCTGGAAATGAAGACTGGCTAAGACGGGCACGCTGGGGGCTGCTGGAGAGATGGCCCTGGTCCACTGTGCCCCCTGCTCTTCGCGCGACCCTGGAGCCCCCTGGAGAGCTGGGGCCACCCTGAGCCAGGACCACCTGTCCCATGTCCTAAGACCCTTGCGTCGTGACAAAAAATCAGGAAGAGAGCGCTCTTGTTAGTACTTTGGGCCTCGGAGGGCCCTCGCCGGGCCCCAAAACCGTCCCAAGACAACTTGGGATAAGACGCTGATCCCAGGAATGGATCAGACCTCTTGGGGTCCACGTTGTGAGGATAAATCATGACGTCCAGGGTCTCTGTGGTTACATGCTCATTTGGGGGACCTTCCTGGAGCCGCTCGTTCCAACCATCCGTCGATCTTGCGTCAACGTCCGTCGACTTGACTCGAGCCAGGCTTCGATTGGCGATGAGTGGGCGACTGTCAGGGGAGGTTCTCAGAGGCCGTGGTCTGGCTTTCTCGCCGTGCTCAGAGACACCGTCCTGTGCCCGGGAGAGAAGCAAAACAACAAAAAAAACGACAGGGGGTGCAGAAGTTGTCCTACGGTACGGCCAAGGGTCCAGGACCTTTCCCTTCATGCCAAGCGAGCGCGACGGCGAGCCGTGGCCGTCGCGGCTGGATTGGTCGCTGCCATGGCCGTCGATTCTCGGGACCATTTTGGCTCGTGACAGGTGCCCCAAGTCCTGTCAAAATTGGTGCCCGTAACCCTTGCCAATGTTTGGGTCTTGCCAGGGCCAATGGCGTTCAAGAGGGGGCTGAAGACACCCGCCAAAGAAATCTGGCGTCGAACCAGCACAATCCGCGCGGTCATCGGCCATTATGTGTTCACGCAACGTTTTCATCTTCCACCATCGCCGATCGTTCGGGGCTGCGTCGATGATTCCAAGCAAGTGCCCCCATGAGCAAGATCACCCAGACATGTTCGGTCTGCTGCGAGTTGACCCCAACAGGCGGTCAATCAAACGGCGGGACGCATCCATTGCGGTCCAAAGCACATAGGCGCAAGCGGACAAAGGACGAGGTGAAGGAGTGCCGAGGGACGTCCAGAAAACATTCAGATCGCGTAGATCGCATTGGCATGGAGCGTCCGGATGTGCATGGCAGAAGGCTCGCACTCGCGACGCAGCCAGTGCAGACGAACAAACCAGGGGCACATACGATGCAATCGAGAGGCCCAAAAGGCAACTCGCGTCCATTACACCAGGGCGAGACAAGACGACGTGCGAAGGACACTGCTGAAGCAACGACTGCAAGGCGGTGGTCTCCAGATGCCCCCCGGCAATTGGAGCCCTCCTAGATAAGGTCCGAATAATTAAATGTGGTCGGAGGATCGCGCCACATCGCTGATGCATCACCGATGCATCAGCGATGTATCAGCGATCCGTCAGCGATGTGTCGGTGATGCAGCGGCAACGTCGGTGGTGCATCGATGACGACAGCGCGGAGCAGACCAGGCTCCCATCGAGCCGCATCGACTATGCATTGGCGATGCGGCGATATCCCCCGTCCCCATAACGTACCGATACCGCGACCCCCCGGACCTCTCCCAGGGTGCGTTCTGACTAGAATTTCGAGGCGAATCCAGCGGCGGCGCCGAGGGCTCCCAGGAGGCTCAAGAAGGAGAAAACGAGGGATCCCAGAGCCGCATTGGTGCAATGTTGGGCTGTCCTCGAGCGCCTCCTGGAGAAACCAAAAGGTACCGATAACGCGACTCCCCGGACCTCTCCCGCGGTGCATTCTGAACAGAGTTCCGAGGCGAATCCAGCGGTGGCGACAAGGGCCTCCCAGGGGGCCGCAAAGGGGGAAAAGGGGCGAGGTGCGTTCTGATCAGAGTTCCGAGGCAAACCCAACGGCGGCGACGAGGGCCTCCCGGGAGGCCCCGAAAAGAGGGAAAACGGCCAGAGGGGAGGGGCACGGCTCTTGGGTACCATCTCCTCCTCTGATTCCTGGGAGGCCTAGACCCAGACCCTCGAGAGGCATGGACCCCTTCCCCGGGACCAGCTCTTCATCCGGGGTCCTTTTCGACGGCCCCGAAGGCCGGGCATGGGGCCCCCAGAGGCCGAAACTAGCGACAAAACTCCCGTCGTGATTTTTGTCGCGACGCGAGGGGGTCTGGGTGCACTGTTTCCCCCGGGGCCGTAGGCGACCCGAGGAGGAGGAGGAGGAGGTGGAGGAGGAGGAGGAATAGGTGGAGGTGGAGGAGGAGGAGGAGGTCGCGGCGCGGGCTGCGGCGGATAAGGAGGAGGAGGAGGAGGAGGAGGAGGAGGAGGAGGAGGAGGGTGGAGGGTGGAGGGTGGTGGAGGAGGAGGAGGAAGAGGGTGGAGGATGAGGAGGAGGGAGGAGGAGGAGGAGGAGGAGGAGGGAGGAGGAGGAGGAGGAGGAGGAGGACGGGTCGCCTAAGCCCTTCGGAGAAACCCTCCAGGTCTGGGGAGACGTCCGACGTCGCGCTTGCTTCACAGCGGCCCGTGGCAGCGGTGACAGCGGCGGGCTCGTGTCCCGCAGACGACGCGGGGCGCGCTCGCGGGGGAACTGCAGGGCGCAGGAGAGCAGCACCGGCGCCCCGCCGCGTCCTGAGGCGCGGAGACCAGGAGGAGGAGGAGGAGAAGGACGGGAAGGACGAGGAGGAGGAGGAGGGGGAGGAGGAGGAGGAGGAGGAGGAGGAGGAGGAGGAGGAGGAGGAGGAGGAGGAGGAGGAGGAGGAGGAGAGGAGGAGGGATCGGAGCTTCACGTGCGTGCAAAGATCGGGGCCAGGAGGAGGAGAGCATCGGCCAGGGATGCAATCGGCAGCATCGAGGGTTCGAGACTCGAGGGATCGAGGCATCGGAGGATCGAGGGCCACCACCTGGGATCTCCGAGATCCGGCGGTCCTGGAGGAGGTCTCCCGCGCCGCGGCCTTCGCGGACAGCTCCGCCGAGCTCCGAGAGGGCGATCCCGAGCGCTCGGGAGCGATCTCGCTCCGCCCGCGCCGGCACCTCCACACAACAAAGGACGACCTTGGGATTACGATGAAGTCGGGGGTGCCCCCCTACAGTGGGGATCTTCGACGAAAAATGAAGAATCCTGGACAATACTCCAACATGGTCAACAAATACCCCAAAAATAGTCCCTGGACAAATTTTTTAACTATTTTTGAATCGCCCCCCTGTAGAGGGACAGGCCCGACTTAAGACTATGATTCGGATGGCCCGATTTTTCTGGGGCTCTGGGTGAGCGCTCGGCGACCGCGTCGCCTCTCCTCGGGCGCGACTTCACGGGCGGGCGGCACAGAGGGGGGCGGGGAAGAAGGGTGCCCATCCCGGGCCCTCGAGGGCCCCTTCGTGGGGCCCTCACGGGCTCCATATCTGCAGCCCTCGCTGCCGCCCCCAGCTGTCGCCCAGCCCATCACACGTCCTCCGAGTGCCTCGGCGGCAGCCGCCATAGCCCGAACTACAGTCGGGGCGCTGAAGAAGGAACCCTTCTCGTTGGCGAGGGGCTCGGTGCTCCCTGATTGTTTTACAGTTTGCGTTGGGTTTCCCATGGGAAATCGAAGTTTACCTTATGGGAAAAAGGGGCCTCGTTCCTTCTTTCGGGTTCCTGAGGTCAACGCCCCGACTGTAAGTATCCTAGGGCTCCCAACTTCGCGCTTCGCGCTGCGCGAAGCGCGAAGCGCGAATAACTTCGCGCTCTCGCGCCGCCCTCCCAGAAGGAGAAGAGGAGGACGAGGAGGAGGGGGAGAAGGAAGGAGGACGGCGAAGCGCGAATAACTTCGCGCCCTCCTGGGAGCCCTTGGGGAGCTGCCAGCCGACAGCCGTCGCCTCGTCGCCTCGGGCCGCCCCGCGCCTGCCCCCGCGCGCTCGCCCAGTGCTGCGCGTCCTACTGCTGCCAACCGTGCTGCGGCGATGCTCTGGCCATCGCTCCGACGTCCATTCCCTATGTGTTTTTTTTCGGTTTCGTGCGTGGCTTTTTCGCTAAAATGATCATGGATGCTCCTCGATGGCCCTCGCCGAAGGACAAATGCACACGTCCGAGCGATGCCAAATGCTACAGTGTGTGAACTCTGTGCGCCCCCGCCCCTCCTTCGGACTGGCTGGACAGACAAATCCAGGTTATCCGGGGGGCGAAGGGCGATAACCCCGCTAATCGCCGGACCCTGAAAGAAACGGTCTCCTCCTGGGAGGTTTTCGCGCGAAAGATCAAGGGCTAGCAGGTCTGAATAGGGGGGCACGACGCCGGATTCGCTAAGATGGAGCCCAAGATCAAGCCACACTGAGCCGGATCAAGGGGATTCAGCAGGAGCGTGTCAGATTAAGCCAGTGTTCTACCACGAACGTGCCAGATACCAGCCCCGATGCTGAATTGAGCCTCCAAGGAAGTACATACCAATCGTAAGTCGGGCATGTCCCCCTACAGGCGGATTTTGGACGAAAAATGATAATTAGTCAAACAATACACCGACAGTGACCGAAAATACAGAACAAATCCCCAGACTATCTTGTGACTGCTTTGGACTATTCCTCCTGTCGAGGGACGTGCCCGACTTACACGTATCCACAACCACCGTCTGGCAGGAAAACCGAGAATCGAATCGACAAGTCAAATCGGCGATCGAACTGAATCGGATCGGGATGAAGTCCGAGTAGGTTGTATCGGCGATACATCGTCGATGCATCGGCGATGCACGGGCAATGCATCGGTGACGTCGCCGATGCATCGGTGACGTCCGCGTGAAGCAAGTCGGACTCTACATCGAGCCGCATCGGCGATGCATCGGCGATGCGGGAAGGGGGTCCGAATAGATGGGGCCCCGGGATTTCTTCGCATCGCCAAGGTATCGGCGATGCGACGACGACGCCGGCGATGCGTCGGCGCTGTCGGCGTGGACAAACTCGGGCTCCACACCGAGCCGCATCGGCGATGCAGCGGCGATGCGGTGCGATCCTCCGACCCTATCTCTGGTCGGATCCCATCTGGAAGCCGAGGGCCCATGAGGAGCCTGGGGCGACGAGATATCGATACACGCCGGTCGGAAGAAGTAGGTAAAAACATGAAGTAGAAAAGGCGGGTAAAGCAGGAGGGGTTCATACCCTGCCAGATACTGACAAGACACAGCAAAAGCATGCATGCATATATATATATATATATATATATATACATATATATACATATACTAGAATCACGCGCGCTTTGGTTCTAGGGCGGCACAGGCAGAGCATTCGTTTGACAGAACAGGGGATGAGAGGAGTTGCAAAGAGAATCCTACCAGCTCTCTGTGCGTGGGTGGTTAAGCGGGTTTCCTCCCTCCACCCTTCCCTCTACCCCTTCGGGGAGGGTACCTCTGCCCCTAACCATCTCCCCTGGACCTAAATGGGGTCCCCGCGAGCGGTCAGATCGTGTCTTGGGGGCTTCTTGGGTTCTCATGGGGGCATCTTCGGGCGGAGAGCTCGATTTTTCGGTTCGTGTTCCCTCTCTTGGGCCCCTCTTGGGGCCTTCTTGGGGCACTCTTGGGCCGTCTTGGGCGGATCCGGGGCGGTCTTGGGGCTCTCTTGGGCCGTCTTGGGGCTCTCTTGTGGGCATCTTGGGCTGTCTTGGAGCAGTCTTGGGAGCCTCTCGGGCGGTCTTGGAGCCTCAGAGCGAGAAACAAACAAACACAGAAAAAACAAAGACAAATCAACGATTTCTGCCTCTCGGGGGCGTCTTGGGAGGCCTCTTGGAGGCCTCTGGGGATTCTTGGGGGCGTCTTGGGTCGTCTGGAAGCCATCATGGGCGTCTTGGACCGATCTTTCGGCGACTCTGGGCCCTCTTGGACCGTCTTGGAACATTCTTGGGCCGTCTCGAGGGCCTCTTGGGCCGTCTTGGAGCCCCCGGGGGGGGGGGTAACACGGGCGTGACCCGGAGGTCCCGGGGGTGGGCCGGAGCCCCGGGGCCGGGGACCTGGTATTCATCATTATATATATATATATATATATATATATATATATATATATATATATATTCTCATACGCACCTCTCCGAGGGAGTAGAGCTCAGAGGCGATTAATGCGCACGTCGTCCGCGATTTTTCTGGCCGTTTCGCTCGGGACATCCTCGAAATTCTGAAAATCGGTGGCACCCCTCACGCAGATCGTGACGTCAGGGTCCAAAAACACATGGGAAATTCAACATTTTAACATAAAACCTTCAAAAACACATGGTAATTTCAATAATTTTGACCCCGATTCTCAGAGAATGGCGGTTTCGCATGAAAAATCCTCCCAAAATCGAGCCCCAGACCCCTCCTCGGAGCCTCCTGGGGGCCTCCTGGAACCTCCTGGGGCCTCCTGGGGCTTTCTGGACCTTCTGGTACCCCAGACCCCGCCTCGGAGCCTCCTGGAGTTCTCCTGGGCCTGCTGAGGCCGCCTGGGGCCTCCTGGGGCATCCTGGGGCTTCAGAACTACATGCACACACAGAGACACAAATCACGCCCAACACATCACACGCTAGACAAACATAACATACACACACACACACACCGACAACACACAAAAAGCACGCACCACACAAAGCACACATCACACACACACACACTCACAATCCTGGGGCCTCCTGGAGCCTCTTCTGGTATCCAAGTCGGGCCTCCTGAGGCTTCCTGGGGGGCCCTGGTACACACATCGCAAGGTGTGGCAACCCCACTTGCGCTCGAGTGCGACTTCGCTGTTGCATGTCACTCCTGCTTCAAACGCCCCTTCAGCTTGTTGTATGAGCCTGGGCACACACGTGCCACTTGTGTGTATATATATATGTATATATAAAGATTCTCGAAGTAGGAAGGCGCTTGAAATAGAAGGATCTGGGAAACCCAAAGGCGTGTTCATGTCCGCTGCCGCTGGCCAGGCCCCTCCTGAGCCCAAAGCAGTGCACATACCTCCCTGGCCAGGCCAGGGTGGGGGGACGTACACGCCGCTCCCCTGGCCAGCCGCTGTAGCTGTTTAGCCCCCCTCCTCCTCCTCCTCCTCCTCCTCCTCCTTCTCCTCCTCCTCCTTCCCCCCTCCTCCTCCTCCCCCTTCAAGCTATCGTGCTCGCTGTTTCATCGCATTTCTTATTTCTTCCGTTTCACCCCTCTTTCGGCCAACGCACCACGACGTGCACGGCGTCTTTATGTCTGCCAGTCTGCCTGGACCCAGAGGAGCACGAGCCTGGCCCGCGGCACCCGAGGTGTGTGGCTGTCCCGTCGCCCCCCGGCCTGCCGCCGCTCGGACGTCCTGCGGCCTCGGGGCGCGTGCACGGCCGCATGCGCTGCTGCCTCGCCAGATGGCCCAGGATGCTGCCCGATACCGCTACTCCAGATTTCGAAATAAAAGGGAGGGGGTCTGGACCCTCCAAGACAAGCCATTTCAGACCTCCCCCGTGGGAGAACCCTCCAAAACATCGTCCCCAGACCCCCCAAGGCCCTCCAAGATAGCCTGGAAGAGACCCCCCCCGAAATGAGACCCCCCTCCCTTTCTTACGAAATCTGGAGTAACCCCCTGGACCTCTCCCGGGGTGCGTTCTGACCAGGACTTCGGGGCGAAGCCAGCGGTGGCGGCGAGGGCCTCCCAGGAGGCCCGCAAGAGGGGAGAACGAGGCACAGGGTACCCCTTCCTCCTCCGAGCCCTCGCCGAGAGAACGCTGCGCACGTGCGAGCGGCGCCAGGCCGGGAGCCTTCGGGCTGAGCGAGGAGGCCGAGTGCGGGCGGGCAGACCACGGGCGGCGCGCGGCCTGGGCGGAGGCAGGCGGGCGGCGCGGCGTCGCGGCCCCGCCGGCCTGCGGGCGCAGGAGGGGGTTCGCTTGTTCTCCATACGGCCAACCAAGGTCATGAGGATACGCGGCCAGGCTTCAAAGAGGAGAAGAAGAAGAAGAAGAAGAAGAATAAGAAGAAGAAGAGGAGGAAGAGCAAGCTGCACGGTCATATTTCTTTGCACTCATCGCGGATGTCTGGGATCTGCGCTGGACCCTCCTCCCGAGCACGGAGCGCGCCAGGGGCGGCGCTGGAGGCGGCGCCCGGGGGGGGGCCAGAACGGATCAAACAAATCCGCTCGCAGCGCCAACAAATTATATGTATGGTGTTGTTTGTCATTCCGGGATGTTGTTTTTTCCTTCCGGGATGACCGTTTTAGCAGCCAAGGTTTTAGCAGCCCTCGCCCAGCTTTCGAACTGCAAGAAAGAGCCTTGGAGGCCCATGTGAGCGGCTTTCGAACGCGAGGCTGGCCAGCGAAAGTGGCTATACGAATGGGCCGAAGAATCAAGGATGCAAGGGGTACCCTGGGGAAGGGTGCCAATCCTCGTTATGCGACTGTACTATACAATAGAAGCTCGCCCACAGGAAACCTTCTACAAGACACCCAACCCTGGACCCCCAGGGCGTCCATTGATGGTTTTTAGTGTGGGAACGTCATGCTTGCCACAGCCAAACCATCGGATCCCAAGAAACCTAATGCACCCTGGAGCCAAGTAGGGTGTTTCTTGGCATTGGTCTCCTCCTCTTCCTCCTCCTCCTCCTCCTCCTCCTCCTCCTCCCCCTCCTCCTCCTCCCCTCCTCCTCCTCCTCCTCCTCCTCCTCCTCCATAACCCTGGTCCTCCTCTTCTCCTCCCCCTCCTCCATATCCTCCTCTTCTCCTCCTCCCCCTCCCCCTCCCCCCCCCCTCCTCCTCCTCCTCTCCTCCTCCTCTCTCCTCTCCTCCCCTCCTCTCCTCCTCCCCCTCCTCCTCCTCCTCTCCTCCTCTCCTCCTCTCCTCCTCCTCCTCCATAACCCTGGTCCTCTCTCCTCCTCCCCTCCTCCATATCCTCCTCTCCTCCCCTCCCCCTCCCCCCCCCCCTCCTCCTCCTCCTCCTCCTCTCCTCCTCCTCTCCTCCTCCTCCTCCTCCTCCTCCTCCTCCCTCCTCCTCCTCCTCCTCCTCCTCCTCCTCCTCCTCCTCCTCCTCCTCACGCCGCGCGTCCCCCTCCTCCGCCCCGCCGCTCGGGCGCGAGCGCGGACCGCGGGGCTGCGCAGGTGGCCGTCGAAGCTCGGCGAGCGCGACGGCACCGCGGCGCTCACCTGCGGCTGGGGGCGGGGAGGGGGAGGGCGAGGAGGAGGAGGAGGAGGAGGAGGAGGGGGAGGGGAGGAGGAGCAGGAGCAGGAGGAGGAGGAGGAGGAGGAGGAGGAGGAGAAGGAGGAGGAGGATATGGAGGAGGAGGAGGAGGAGGAGGAGGAGGAGGGGGAGGAGAAGAGGAGGATATGGAGGAGGAGGAGAAGGCGGAGGAGGAGGAGGAGGTGGAGGAGGAGGAGGAGGAGGACGAGAAGGTACAACAAACAAAAACACTGCTTGGGGACGGCGGCGAGCCCTGGGGGGAAGGTGAGAATGAGAAGGCCTTCGCAGGGGGCCCGGAGATTCCCCGGCCCTTCTGAACAGCATCTTGAGCCTTCCCCGAAGACACGGCCAGCACTTCTCGGAAGGCGCAAAGGCTTCTGAGAAACCCCGTCGCCTTCTGAGGAGGCCTTTTCCCTCTCACTTTCCCCATTGATCGCCGCCGATAGGCAGGTCTGGACCAAGCCTGGACTCTGAAACCCTGCGCGAAGGATGTGTAAGCGGGCCGAGCGTCTCGGACGGCACCCTCGGCCTCCCCGGGGGGCGCCCCCATGGTTCCACAGTAGGAGAAGGACCACAAGATACGTTCCACAAGAAACCCAACCCTGAGACCCCAAGACGCACATTGGTCTCTGGTGTGGGAGCGTCACGCTTCCCATTGCGAAACCACCGAAACCTGAGAAACCCAGGGCACCCTGGAGGCAGGCAGGGTGTTTCTTGGCATGGGCTTCCACTGGATGGCGATGGGGGGGTGATCGGGTCGGATCGGCGCTTGGTGGTGCTGGCCAACAACTCCGGCAGCACAGGTGCACCCCTGCTTGACGCTCTGACAAGCGCAGATGCTCGTCGCCTCTGCGGCTGACGTCACAAGCCCACCGCGCCCCCATGCCGCGCTCCACCGTGGCGTGGGAGGGCGGGCCGAGGACGAGCCTGGGGAGGACGAAGAACCCTATGATGTTTGTGCGTTTCGTCGGTTCCTTGCGGTCTCCCGCCTCGGGATGCGTTCCCGCAGTGGCGTCTCGCCGAGAGCGTTCTTTTGGAGGCCCGAAACGGTGCGGTGATGGAACGCGCGGTGACCTCGAAATTCCCCAAGAACTCACCGCACGGTCCGTCGCCGCAGGGTTGTGGGACCCTGGAGGCCCCAATTGCCCGAGGCATCCTCGAAGAACGGCCCAAGTCCCAAAACCGTGCGGTGACTCCGAATCCCAACGACCACGGAAAAACGAGCTATGATGCGAAAGCGCTGGCCTGCACCAGGGCGCCCACCCGGGCGCTCGACAAGGCGGTGGCGGGGCGAGCGCGGTTCTGAGCATCGCTTACGGCAAGGCCGTGTCGTCACGACATCGGCTCGGGGGCGCCCAAGAGGGGGGCGTCCAAAAGGGGGGAGGGGCGCAAATCAAGGCTGGCGGCACGTGCGCGGCCCGGGGGGGGGGGCGGGGGCGCATTGAAATGAGAAGAGGCGCCATGACATCTGGGGAGATACGCCGTGGCCCCCGCCATGGTACCCACCCCTCCGAGTCATCAACCCCCCTCTTGGCCGCCCCCGATCGTCGCGACAGCAGGCGAGCGACAAAAGGGCACCGGCTTTACGTGCAAGAACATATCGACGGTACGCCGCGGCTCACGCGGGTCGCCGGCGTGACGTGCGGCGTGAAGGTGAGGGTCCTCGCGCGCGCGCGACTCCGCGCTGGAGCCTTGCGCACCACTGCCCGCGCAGTCGACACCGCTCCTTCCGCCACACTGGAGGAGGAGGAGGAGGAGGAGGAGGAGGAGGAGGAGGAGGAGGAGGAGGAGATGGAGGAGGAGATGGAGGAGGAGGAGGAGAAGGAGGAGGAGGAGGAGGAGGAGGGGAGGGGGAGCAGGAGGAGGAGGAGATGGAGGAGGAGGAGGAAGACCGCAGTGGGCCCCAGGTTGGCCCAAGAGAGCGCCCGGTAGGGGCCAGGGGCGCCGAAAGAAGTCCCGAAGGCGGCCCAACACGACAAAAGCCCTCCGAGACAATCTCCGCAGGGACCCCACGGCCCGAGAGCACTCAACAACAAACGCCACACGTCTCAATATTTTTTGCCTCACGCCTTGTTGTTTGCACTCACTCCTCCACCCAGTTGCCCCTGCAGGCGACGAGCCACGCCCTCCAACAGAAAGAATGACAAAGCAGCTTCTAGAGGGCCTGCGGGGCCGCCCTGGGTCGAAAAGCCAGCCGCCGAGATGTGCTCGAGCCGACGGCTGCCTTGGCCCGATCTCTCCAGGTTAGGAGGCACCTTCTGGGAGGTCTTCGTAAGAACGTTTACTCTGGGTTCCTTAATATGCGTGGGGGGGTACCCCGCCCGTCGGGGGTCAACCTCGCCTCGTCGTCGCGCTGCGACGGGGTCGGAGCGCCTTCGGCGCGCGGTGGCTACCCGCGACGGGGGTCTATGTGGGGCTGTCGGCGAGGGTGACGTCCCCCCCGACGCTTATTAGGAAACTCGGAGTAAAGGCTATTAGGCACAGATCTGATGCCATTGGGGTGGACTAGCCAGAACTGAGCCCAATATCCGCCGATCCGGCGTGTGAGTTTCAAGGAGTCTCAGCTACAGCCTCGAGGCTGAGCCTCAGCCTCTGGGGGGGTTGCCGGGGTGGCTCTGCCGGGGAAGGGGGGATGGGGGGGGGTGTGTGTGCGAGTTTCCGGCGGATGCGGGGTGTGTTCCGCGGCCCCTCTGTAGACGCGCTCAAGGCCTGCGGGCAGACGCATAGAACCATTGGATTTCCGCGGCTGGCAATGAAACCGTCGCAGCGCGCTTTTTCAGAGAAGCCAAACGTTTTAGGGTCTTCTGTGCGAGTCTCTGTGTGTGATGCGTGTCTGCAAATGTCTGTGCGTGCTAGTGTCTGGCGTGCGCCTCGTGTGTCTCTGTATGTGTGCTCGCCGTATGTGCATTTGCGTTTCCTGACTGGTATGTGTGTGTGTGTGTTGGTGGTGGTGGGTGTGCATGTCTGCGGCGCGGGTTGGGTGGTGTGACTGCGTGTGTGCGTTTGAGTGTGCGCCCATAATGTCTGCGTCTGGAGAATAACCCCGAGCGACCCGGATCGGCGGCACTGGCCGAAGGCCACTACAATAAAACCCAAATTAGGCCAGATTGGGCGGAACTCATAGAGCGGGTGCCAAATTATTGGGCTGCTTTCGACCGCGAAAATACAAGCGCCGATGCTGAATTGAACCTCCCAGGAGCTACATCCTAATCCAAGGCTGCGTGCGGAGAGGCCCTAGACGCCACACAAACCGCCTCGAACCTGGAACCCCTGGGCGTCGAGGGAGGAGGAGGGGGAGCCGATCCTCGCGACGACGACGACGCCGACGCCGTCGAAGACGACGGCGACGGCGTCGACAGCGGCGACGGCGGGGACGACGGCGGCGGCGGCAACGGGGACCGCGGAGACGACGGCGACAGTGAGGAGGGCGCACACGATTTCCCACGCAGATGTGCTGGCCCGCGCGGGGCCCGGGAGCGGTGCATGTGCTCTCTCTTATCATGGCCAGGAGGCCACTCACACAATCACACACGCACGCACACACGCACGTACGCACGCAAAAGCACAAGCACAAGCACAGCACAAGCACGAGCACAAGCACAAACACACACACACACATGCACACACACATGCACACAGAACAAACGAACAAACCAACAAAACACACACCGACCCTTCGAGCAGGGGATCGACTGCAGAATTGATCTGCCCCAAAGCTGATTTGTTCGTCGATTCCAAGAGGCATGCGTAGCAGGCTTGTCGATCAATGAACATTCTACGCGTGGCTCGACGAGGAAAGCAATGTTGGGGTACTTCAATTCTGTAATCGATCCCCCGCTTGAACCCAGGGGCTCACGATCGGCCCGGCTGTTACAGGGAAACTTAGGGGAGGTCTTCGCAAGAACGATTGACAAAAGCTAGTGAGCCAGATCGATGGGCGTCGTTCAGACAGATCCCCATTCCCACCGGCGTGGCCTTGGCCCCAATGGCCGACTTATACACCCAGGTGATGACTGTTCCTGTGGATTTCGCGGGGCGATCCCCACCTGGGATGGTGGGCTGGTGGGGCTGAGATTAGAGTGGCACAGTGGGAATGGGCTTAGATTGGACGCTGCTGAATCAAGCGGCCATAAAGCTGGATTGACAGAGGATTGAGCCTGGCATTAAGCCAGATCGAGCGGGAGCCAGGGGAAGCAACTGGGATTATAAGCAAATCTCCGCCCACGGACGATCCAGCGCCGATGCTGACCTCAACCATCCAAGAATTCGCAGGCCCAACGGGCCAGGGCGTGCTAAGATCTCCGGTACCTGGTTAACAATATTTCTAGTTCGCGCGCGCGGGGCGGCCCCTGGGGGTCCCCGGGCGAAAAGTACCCCGGCAAGGTCCCGGCAAGTCCCCGGCAAGGTCGGGTCAGAGATGCTGGAGTTCTGTTTCGGAGTCCAAGAGGGCTCCAGATCGGTCCAAGAGGGCCCCGAGAAGCTTTCTAGACGGTCCAAGAGAGGCCCGAGACGGCCAAAGATCGCCCGAAGACGCCCCAGATGGCCCCAAGACAGCCCAAGAGGCCTCCAAGACGCTCCAAGGGCCTTCCAAGAGGCCTCCGAAGAGGGCCCCAAGTTGCCAAAATCGTTGATTTTCATTGTTTTTTTCGATGTTTGTGTTGCGTTCTGGCCTTTTCGCTTCCGGACGCTCCAAGAGAGCCCAAGAGGCCTTCAAGACTGCTCCAAGACGGCCCACGAGGCTCCCAAGACGGCCCCGGAGCGGCTCAAGAGCGCCCCCCAGACGGCCCAAGTGCTGCCCAAGGCGGACCAAGAGGCCCCAAGACGGGCCCAAGAGGGGCTCAAGAAGGGAACCGAAAACTGAAAAATCGAGCCCTCCGCCCCAGAAGGCGCCCAGGACCCCGAAAGAGGCCCCAAGAGACTCTCCAAGACACCCCCAAGACGCCCCAATAAGCTCCCGTGAGGCCCCAAGAGGACCAACAACGTCAAGCCCCAGGCCCCAAGAGGACCAACAAATACCGCCAAGAGCCCGCCGAAAGCCCCCCAAGAGACCGTCACGAGAGCTCAGGAGGCCCCCTGGAGGCCTCCCGAGTTCTCCAAGAGGCCTCAAAAGAGGCGCCAAGAGGCCCCAAACGGCCCCACCGAGGCTCCAAGAGGCCACGAACGCGCAAGCAAACGCCTGCGATGGCACAGTACGGGCCGGCGGAATGAGCGAAGCGATTAAATAATCATTGTATCGCGATTCCATGTGTTCAGCGTTGGGCAGGCACTGGCCGTCCTGGATTCGTCAGGGGCCTGCCACGGATATCTCTTAGAACAGTGCTCTTAGAACACAGCAGCGATGTCACAAAACAGTGCTGCACCAGCCATACATTGCTTAAACACACCACACCACCCCGACGTCGTCCCCGACCCTCAACAAGTCGTGCGATTGACATTACCCTGCGACGTACCCAACCCACGCGCATCAAATGGCAAGAGGAATATGCCAACATTAGCAGGAACAACGACAGTGTAGACGCGGCGATGTGCTGTGCAAGCTACATGGGATGCGCATGCGTTGCACGATTCACAAGACGACGATCGAAAGAACGAGGCTTGAGGCCCCAGGATCGAAGAAGAACGGGCACGGGAACGAGGGGTAGGAGAGGGAAGGGGAGAGGGATGGAATGGAGGGCGGGGGGGGCGAAAGGCCATCGCGGAAGCAGCAGCATGCATGGAGAAGGTGAGGCGGGGAATAGGACGACGATGAAAGTGGCGGGAGGAGACAGAAGACTGCCGCGTTTTTCAAGTGCGAGCTAAACCCGCAGCGCTGCCTGCGCCATGTCGTCGCAAAGTTCCACATGACAAAACTCGTTTAGAGTGCAAGGAACGAGCGAGGTGTAGCTCGCCCGCTAGCTTCTCCGCCTCCTCCCCGCGCATTTCAGCGCGGGAGCTGAACGCTCGCAGGCGCGCCGCCAAGTCTGCGGGCGGCCCGCGGGGAAGAAACTCAAGGCCGGGGTCGCGTATCATCAATCGGTTGTCCATCGTCCAAAGTTGCACTGGCGACGTACTGGTTGAACGCGGAGCGAGCAGCATCACGCGCGTGCCTGAACGCCACGCAGGTACAGTGCACGCGCGATTGGGACTTCAGGTCGATCACGCGCGTCTCCACCAGGCTTGGCAACGCCACGCGACTGAGGATCTCACTGCGGTCTGCCATGCTGCTGTCCGCGAATGCAATGCGCTGCCTGCAAGTAAGGCGGCGGCGTCCACTTGTCTCAGAAGATGTTCCCGCGGGCCCGAAGGGCGACCGCCAGCTCGAGCCGCGGCGCCGGCAGGCCAGATAAGGATCATGCAACAGCAAAGACGATGACAGAGCAACGAGGTATCGGCGAGTGCATGACCGGCCTCCGTTTCCTGCACTTCTTTCCTGTAGTTCCCCTAGCTCATCGAGCTCAGCAGATGTTTCTGCGGGTCCGAAGGACGACCGCCAGCTCGAGTCGCAGCGCCGACGAGCTGCATCCACATCAGGCAACACCCCAGGAGACACTGGCACACAACGATTTGACGTCAGTCAGTGCCAGACCACTCCATGTCTAGTTCCTCGCACACATACAGTCGATCGCAGATGCGGGATAATCGAAGTAGAATGACGGGTCCAATCTGCGTCCGCGTAGGACGTCACTATGCTGGACCCCGCAGCAGGTCTCGAAAGTGGCGACAGTTTCGTGGGCCCCACAGCAGCCCTCGAAAGTGGCGACAGTTTCAAAGATCGTAGCCCCCCAGGGATGGCGAGGTCTAATCTGAGTCCCCGTAAGACGTCACTCCGCTGGCCCCCCAGCCGCCTTCGAAAGTGGCGACAGTTTCACAGATCGCAGCCCCCCAGGGATGGCGAGGTCTAATCTGCATCCCCGTAGGGCGTCACTCCGCTGGGCCCCCCACGCAGCCTTCGAAAGTGGCGACAGTTTCACAGATCGCAGCCCCCCAGGGATGGCGAGGTCTAATCTGAATCCCCGTAGGGCGTCACTCCGCTGGGCCCCCCAGCAGCCCTCGAAAGTGGCGACAGTTTCACAGATCGCAGCCCCCCAGGATGGCGAGGTCTAATCTGAATCCCCGTAGGGCGTCACTCCGCTGGGCCCCCCAGCAGCCCTCGAAAGTGGCGACAGTTTCACAGATCGCAGCCCCCCAGGGATGGCGAGGTCTAATCTGATCCCCGTAGGGCGTCACTCCGCTGGGCCCCCCAGCATCCCTCGAAAGTGGCGACAGTTTCACAGATCGCAGCCCCCCAGGGATGGCGAGGTCTAATCTGAATCCCCGTGGCGTCACTCCGCTGGGCCCCCCAGCAGGCCTCGAAAGTGGCGACAGTTTCACAGATCGCAGCCCCCCAGGGATGGCGAGGTCTAATCTGAATCCCCGTAGGGCGTCACTCCGCTGGGCCCCCCAGCAGGCCTCGAAAGTGGCGACAGTTTCACAGATCGCAGCCCCCAAAGCGAGGTCTAATCTGAGTCCCCGTAGGGCGTCTCCGCTGGCCACCCCAGCAGCCCTCGAAAGTGGCGACAGTTTCGCAGATCGCAGCCCCCAGGGATGGCGAGGTCTAATCTGAGTCCCCGTAGGGCGTCACTCCGCTGGCCACCCCAGCAGCCTTCGAAAGTGGCGATAGTTTCACAGATCGCAGCCCCCCAGCGCTGGCGAGGTCTAATCTGAGTCCCCGTAGGGCGTCACTCCGCTGGCCACCCCAGCATCCCTCGAAAGTGGCGACAGTTTCACAGATCGCAGCCCCCCAGGGATGGCGAGGTCTAATCTGAGTCCCCGTAGGGCGTCACTCCGCTGGCCACCCCAGCAGCCCTCGAAAGCGGCGACAGTTTCGCAGATCGCAGCCCCCCAGGGATGGCGAGGTCTAATCTGAGTCCCCGTAGGGCGTCACTCCGCTGGCCACCCCAGCAGTCCTCGAAAGTGGCAACAGTTTCACAGATCGCAGCCCCCCAGGGATGGCGAGGTCTAATCTGAGTCCCCGTGGGGCGTCACTCCGCTGGCCACCCCAGCAGCCCTCGAAAGTGACGACAGTCTCGCAGATCGCCGCCCCCCAGGGATGGCGAGGGGCAAGCTAGGTAAAAGGCAAGCGAGAAGAGGACGAGCAAAGAGAGGAGGAGAAGGGAAGCAAGAGAGGAGAGCAGGAACGAAGAGAGGAGGAGAGGGGGCGGGAGGAGGAGGAGGAGGAAGGTGGAGACCACAGTGCTCTATTCAAAACGAGTACCCAACGCAGGAGGGTTGGGAAAAACAACCCGCCACTGGTAATGTACAGGCTCCAGCTTCCGAGAATGCGACTGTTTGCAACAGTGCGTCCTGTGGGGGAGACTCCGCCTGCTTGCGAAACGAGCCGAGAACAGCCAAGATCTACTCCACGGGGGGGGAGGGGGGGGGGGTGAAGGCCCGCGACGATCTGGCCATCGCTCGGACGACCATTCCCTGTTTGTTTCGGTTTCGCGCGTGTTCTTTTCGCCAAGTGATCAAGGATGCTCCTCGATGGTCCTCGCCCAAGGAAGAATGCACCTGTCCGAGCGATGCCAAGCGATCGGCAAAACAATGCACAAGACAACGGTTACCAGAGCACACAGAAAGGGTTCCACGCGTCGCCACTGCTCGATCGCGTGGGGAAACCGAGAAGTACCGATGCCGCTATGCTCCAGACCTCCTCGCCATCGCTCGGGCGTCCATTTCCCGTGCATTCTTCGGTTTCGTGCGTGTTTCGTTTTTGCTCGATGGTCCAGGATCGTCCTCAATGGTTCTCGCCGAGAAAAAATGCACACGTCCGAGCGATGCCAGGTCTCCTGGGGTGCGTTTCGACCAGAAGTTCGAGGCGAATCCAGCGGTGACGACGAGGGCCTCCTCGGAGGCCCAAGACGAGGCAGACCGGGTAAGGGGAGCGGTCTGGGTACCTGTTCCTCCTTCGATCGCAGGCGTCCTCCGAGCGAGGGCGACGACGGCGGCGGCGAGGGCGCGCATGCAGCAAGCGTAGGGTCTGGCATGTCCTCCTCAAGGCGGATTCTGAGTGAACATGTCAAATAATCCAATTGAATTCAAACATGGGCAAAAAAAATCGAAACATCGTCCCCGGACTATGTTGTTGGCTATTCTTGTAGAGGGACGTGCCCGACTCACAGCAATAGAAAAAGGAACAACCACGTCATGAACATAACCTGTTGGCGCTCCGCGCGGCGCTCTTCGATCTGCGCTGGAACCCCCTCCCTGGCGCGCGGAGCGCCAGGGGCGGCTCCGGAGGCGCCGCCGGGGGGCGTTTGGCCCCCTGGGGCCGCAGGCGGGCCGAGGAGGAGGAGGAGGAGGAGGAGGAGGAGGAGGAGGAGGAGGAGGAGGTAGAGAAGGGGGAGGAGGAGGAGAGGAGGAGGAGGAGGAGGAGGAGGAGGAGGAGGAGCAGGAGGAGATGGAGGAGGAGGAGGAGGAGGAGGAGGAGGAGGAGGAGGAGGAGCGCCGAAAGTTTATGCTCATGGCTTTTTGCTCTCCTTCGGCGCACGGCGGGGGGGCGGCGGTCGCCGCCGCCGAGCCCTGGCTGCTCCACCCCGGCGACTGCGCGCCCGCCGGGGCGGGGGCCTCGCGCGGCCGCGCGGCTGGGCACGCAGGAGAGTGTGCGGCCCCGAACTTTGGTATCCCTGCGGGATTATTCTCCGTGGGACTGGGTGACAACGCCTGGGTCTCAGGGATCGATCGTCGGAGATTGGGGCCTGCGTCGCGCCATTCTTCGCCCACGGGGGCGGGCCTGGAGTGCGCGCCCCCCGGGGGCCCAACGCACCGAGGAAAGCATGGCGGAGCCGTTCAGCAAGCGCACCCACGGAAGGAATCGAACAGGCCAGGGCTGCTTCATAAACGTCTAGGGCCGCTAAACAAGTGGCACGCGTGCCCTGGCTCTTGCACAAAGGAGCTGCGAGGTACAGGAGGCTTTCGCCTCCTTCCTCCAGGAGTTTCCTTCTGTGGCCAGGAGGGAAAACGAACGACAAACGAAGGAATGACGAAGAACGAAAATAAGGATGTCCGCGGCCCAGGGGGGCTGTCCCGGGAAACCTGGACGGAGCAAGCCTCCGGAGGGTGGGTGGCCCAGGGGAGCTGGGGCTCAGGCTCAGGGGAGGGGCCGAGGGGGGCGAACCACCACGAACCACGAACCACGACGAAAATAAAGAATGTCCGCGACCCGGGGGCTAGGAGGACGAACAAACGACCACGACGAAAATAAAAAGTTCCGGGGGGTGGGCCGAGGGGGACGAAGGAACAGGGACGGGGGGGCCGAGGGGGGGAACGACAACATGACACGACGAAAATAAAAGGTTCCGTGGCCCAGGGGGGCTGCCGTGGGAAGCCTGGACGGAGAGGGGCTACCAAGGGGCCCACGGGGGGGGTGGCCCCCAAAGGGGGGCGGGGAGCCGGGTCGCAGGGAGGGGGTGGGGCCGAGCCCAGGGGAGCTGGGTCTCGGGAGGGGGGGGGGGGGGGGGCGAGGGGGACGAACGACGACACGACACGACGAGAATAAAGGGTTCCGTGGCCCAGGGGGGCTGCCCTGGGAAGCCTGGGCGGAGGGGGACTCCCAAGGGGCCCACGGGGGCCCAGGGGAGCTGGGTCGCAGGGAGGGGGTGGGGCCGAGCCCAGGGGAGCTGGGTCTCAGGGAGGGGGGTGGGCCGAGGGGGACGAACGACGACACGACACGACGAGAATAAAGGGTTCCGTGGCCCAGGGGGGCTGCCCTGGGAAGCCTGGAAGCCTGGGCGGAGGGGGGCTGCCAAGGTCAGGGGGGGGAGGGCCACGGAGGGGGAGCCCAGGGGGGCTGCCCTGGGAAGCCTGGACGGAAGGGGGGCTGCCAAGGGGCCCACGGGGGGGTGGCCCAGGGGAGCTAGGTCTCAGAGGGGGGGGGGGGGGCACGCCCAGGGGAGCTGAGTTTCAGGGAGGGGGTGGTGCGAGGGGGACGAAAGACGACACGACACGACGAAAATAAATATGTCCGAGCTCCAGAGCACAACTGTGCAAGAGAATAAATGGTTCCGCGGTCCAGGAGAGTTGCCCAAGGAAACCCTGGAGAGCTGCCCTGGGGAGCTCTTGGGGGGGGGAGGCTGCTCCAAGGGCGGGGGGGCATGGGAAGCCCTTGGGGGCAGCCCTAGGGAGCTGCCCTGGAAAACACGGGGGAGCTGCCCTGCGCTGCCCGGGGGGGGCGGAGGGGGGCCTGGGGAGCCCTGGGGGGGGGAGAGGAGGAGGGGGACGACCACGAGCGAACCAAAATAAAGAGTTCCGCGGTCCAGGGAAGCTGCCCTGGGAAACCCTGGAGAGCTGCCCTGGGGAGCCCTGGGAGGGGGGGGGGATGCTGCTATAGGGGCGGAAAGCCCTGGGGAGCGCTGCCCTGGGGAGCTACAGCCTCGAGGCTGAGCCTCAGCCTCTGGGGGGGTTGCCGGGGTGGCTCTGCCGTGGAAGGGGGGGTGGGGGGGGGTGCGAGTTTCCGGCGGATGCGTTTTTTGACACCCCTCACAAGGATCGTGGCCTCCGAGGAGGTTCCGAACTCGAGTACCACCCCTCCCGCACCAAGAGGCTCCGAGGAGGCCTCCAAGAGGCCCCAAGGGGCGCAGAAGATGCTGAGTGAGAGGAGGGGAGGGAAAAAGAGAGGAGGGACGAGGGCGAAGAAGGATCACATCAGTCGGAGCGCCCCGGATCGGCGGCACTGGCCGAAGGCCACTACAATAAAGGGTTCCGCGGTCCAGGAGAGCTGCCCTGGGAAACCCTCGAGAGCTGCCCTGGGGAGCTCTGAGGGGGGGGGGGAGGTTGCTACAGGGGCGGGGGGGCCTGGGAAGCCCTGGGGGGCAGCCCTGGGGAGCTGCCCTGGGAAACCCGGGGGAGCTGCCCTGCGCTGCCCGGGGGGGGGGGCGGGGGAAGGCATGGGGAGCCCTGGGGAGGGGAGGGGGGAGGGGGACGGCCACGAACGAGCGAAAATATAAAGGGTTCCGCGGTCCAGGGGAGCTGCCCTGGGAAACCCTGGAGAGCTGCCCTGGGGAGCCCTGGGGGGGAGATGCTGCTCTAGGGGCGGGGGGCCCTGGGGAGCGCTGCCCTGGGGAGCCCATGGGGGGAGAGGGGGGGAGGGGACGGCCGCGAACGAGCGAAAATAAAGGGTTCCGCGGTCCAGGGGAGCTGCCGGCTGCCCTGCGGAAACACTTTGGGGAGGGGGGGGGCTAGCTGCCCTGCGGAAGCACTTCGGGGGGGGGGCGGCGGGGGGGGGGGGGCGACCACGAACGAACGAAAATAAATATGTCCGAGCTCTAGAGCACAGCTGTGCAAGAGAATAAACGTCAATTGCCGCGTCCGGGTGGTTACTCCTCCCTTGAAAGGAGGCCCAACGGTTGGAGTCCAACGCGTTGGGCTTTCTCCCCTCCCTTGCCCCCCAGGGCAGGGGCGCTCGCCCACTAGCGGTTCGCTGCGGAGGGTCCCTTGCCCTATCTTCGTCGGTCCTTCCCCTGGGCCCGACCCTCCACGAGGCCGCCTGTGCGCGTTTCGGCATTGGGCGGAAGTGGGGGAGGAGGTGGGGTCTGGCTCCAGGCCTCTGCTTCATGCGAGGTCCAAGACAGTTCGGCGGCGCCCCGGGGGGGGAAGTGAGAAGGAGGACTTCTCAGAAGGCTCGGGAATCCCACGGTCTTCTGAGAAGTTGTCCAAGCTTTCCCCGAAGACACCGACTCAGAAAACGCGAGGGCTCCTGAGAAGTCCCGCCGCCTTCTGGGAGGGCCTTTTCCTTCTCACTTCCCCCCCTCGCTCGCCGCCGAGCATTGGGAAAGGCATGACGAAGATGTTTCGGCAAGGATGGCCGCTGGTGCGAATCGACAGAGATCCCACACGTTTGCGAACGTTGTCTTGTTCGGCGTTTCGACATTTGGCGGAAGAGGGGGGAGGGGGGGTCTGGATCCAGGCTTCTGCTTCATGCGACCGTTTGCAGCAGTGCGTTCTTTGGACAAGACTCCACCTGCTCGAGGTAGGCGCCAAATTACGCTACCGAGGAACCCCGCATACTTACATTATGGCTGGACTGATGCGAGCTGAAGTGAAGCATGTGGGAATGATGTTGGTGGCCGTTGCCCCGCCGATGCCGCTGTGCCTTGGACGACCGTCACGGATAGCGGCCGCGGTGAGAGACCACCCCCTGCGCACCCCCTTTATGGTGTCGAGAATATGCCATGCCTGCTGTGCCCTGGACGACCGTCACGGATAGCGGCCGCGGTGAGAGACCACCCCCTGCGCACCCCCTTACGGTGTCGAGAATATGCCATGCCTGCTGTGCCCTGGACGGCCGTCACGGATAGCGGCCGCGATGATAGACCACCCCCCGCGCACCCGTTTTTTTATGGTGTCGGGAGTATGCCATGCCTGCTGTGCCCTGGACGTCCGTCACGGATAGCGGCCGCGGTGAGAGACCACCCCCTGCGCACCCCCTATGGTGTCGAGAATATGCCATGCCTGCTGTGCCCTGGACGACCGTCACGGATAGCGGCCGCGGGAGAGACCACCCCTGCGCACCCCCTATGGTGTCGAGAATATGCCATGCCTGCTGTGCCCTGGACGACCGTCACGGATAGCGGCCGCGGTGAGAGACCACCCCTTGCGCACCCCCTATGGTGTCGAGAATATGCCATGCCTGCTGTGCCCTGGACGACCGTCACGGATAGCGGCCGCGGTGAGAGACCACCCCCTGCGCACCCCCTATGGTGTCGAGAATATGCCGTGCCTGCTGTGCCCTGGACGACCGTCACGGATAGCGGCCGCGGTGAGAGGCCAACCCCTGCGCACCCCCGATGATGTCGAGAATATGCCATGCCTGCTGTGCCCTGGACGACTGTCACGGATAGCGGCCGCGGTAAGAGACCACCCCCTGCGCACCCCCTATGGTGTCGAGAATATGCATGCCTGCTGTGCCTGGGTAACCGTCACGGATAGCGGCCGCGGTGAGAGACCACCCCCCGCGCACCCCCTATGGTGTCGAGAATATGCCATGCCTGCTGTGCCCTGGACGACCGTCACGAATAGCGGCCGCGGTGAGAGACCACCCCCTGCGCACCCCCTATGGTGTCGAGAATATGCCATGCCTGCTGTGCGTGGGCGACCGTCACGGATAGCGGCCGCGGTGAGGGACCACCCCCTGCGCACCCCCTATGGTGTCGAGAGTGTGCCATGCCTGCTGTGCCCTGGACGACCGTCACGGATAGCGGCCGCGGTGAGAGACCACCCCCTGCGCACCCCCTATGGTGTCGAGAATATGCAATGCCTGCTGTGCCCTGGACGACCGTCACGGATAGCGGCCGCCGTGACAGACCAGCCCCTACGCACCCCCTACGCTGCTGTGCATGTGCTGTGCTGTGCTGTGCTGTGCTGTGCTGTGCTGTGCTGTGCTGTGCTGTGCTGTGCTGTGCTGTGCTGCTGTGCTGTAATGCGCTGTGTGAGAAAAAGGGAGAGAGAGAGAGAGAGAGAGGTGAGGTGTGAGTGTCGCGGGTGCGGCGCGGCAGTGAAGAAAACCAGAACCCTACGAAACATGTTGGGATAAACAGCCAAGATCTACTCCACGGGGGGGGAAGGGCCCGCGCCGATGGGCAAAACACTGAATGAGAAAACGACGACAACCGCCTTCGGATGAAAAGCTCGTCCCAGGAAATGGGTCGAGACTTCCACGGACCTCGTAGTCAAACATCAAGACCTCGAATGTCTCGGGGCCTCTGGTGCGCGCCTGTTTTTGAGTGAAAGACATGGTGGGTTGCGCGATGGCAGTTGCCGATGCCAGTCTGCGTCGCTGCAAGCCACCAAAACAGGCCTAACCACCATTTCGTTATCTGCATTGTGGCTGGTGGTGGGCGGGTTCTGCAAACGGCGCACGAAGGACCCCCCCCAAGCGAACAAGCATGTAGAACCACGACATGGTGGATCATGAACTGCTTTGGGCTCATAATCGAATGCTTCGAACTGTGTTTGAACACACAAAAACACATCAACTCAACCACCGACGCCCCAGCCACCACTCCAGAAATCCAAAGTGTCGGGGGCAGCAGCATGTAGAACCACGACATGGTGGACAATGACCTACTTCGGACTCACAATTGGATGCTTCGAGCTGTTTCTGGCGGCGACGATCCATCGGCGGCGAGCGAGGAGGGGCGAGTGAGAAGGAGAAGGCGGCGGGACTTCTGAGAAGCCTTCGCGCCTTCTGAGTAGTTGTTGGTGTCTTCGCGGAAGGCTCAGAAAACTTCTCAGAAGACCAGGGGGCTCCCGAGCCTTCTGAGAAGCCCTTCTCCTTCTCACTTCCCACCCCAGACGCCGAGCTTTGCTCACCCACGAGTGGCCCACATGTTTCGGCGGCAACTCATGGGAGCCTCCCACACCATCTGGTCGGCTCTTGCAAATCGACGCTAGTCGACGCTAAATCGACGCTAGTCGACGCTAAATCGACGCTGATCGACGCAAACCAACGCTATCTCATCGACTCCCAAACGCTAATCGACGCTAAGCGATGCTAAAATCGGAATTGCGAAGGTATGCGAGGCTCCCATGACTTGCTGCTGAATGCTCGTCTGGGGACCTTCCTGAAGCCACTCGCTCAACTCGTGCGTCCGATGTAACGTCGAGCGCCCACTTGAGTCGAACCTCAGTCGAGCTGGAGACTGCTTGGAGTCCAGCTGGGAAGTCGAACGGATGCCCAAAACGTTTCTCTAATACCCTCGATGTCATAGCTTTCCGAACGTGGACCACCCGAGGGCTCGACCCACCAGAGGACCGGCGCTCCATCCCGAGTCGTCTCGTGGCACCTGGGGCACGTCGAGGGCCCGCAGAGCCCGCTCGGAGCAGTCACACTGCTCAGTCCGCGCGGCGCGAGCATGCAGGCGTCGGTCGAGCAAGAGCCAACAGCAACCGAACGTGTCGTTCTCACGCCGCGAGGGTGCCTGGGAAGACTCCGAACCCCACGCGCCCTTGGGCCCCCAAAAGGCCGGACACCTTCTCTGGGGGGAGCCTCGCGTCCCGGATCGGTGGCTGATTGCTCCAGGGCCCGGAAGCTGCTCCCCGAGGGCCGACACTTACCAGCCTCGAACATATCCCTATCCCTGTGCCAGGCATCTCCTCACCACGATGCCAATCTCAGGGATTCCCCTATTTTTTGGGGGCGCATCCCTAAGAGTGTCATCGCTTCTTGGCATGTCGATCTTAGGGATAGGGGTAGGCTCGAGGCTGGTAAGACGCGAGGGAAAAAAGCGCACGGCTCGAGACGGCGTAGTGTCGGAGAGCTGGAACGCAAGACCCCCGCTCTCGACGCGGAGGAGGACGAGGAGGAGGAGGAGGAGGAGGAGGAGGAGCAGGAGGAGGAGGAGGAGGAGGAGGAGGAGGAGGAGCAGGAGGAGGAGGAGGAGGGCCCGAGGCCCCAGGCGCCTGCGCTGCGCGGGGCGACACCGACACGCTGGACCAGCGCCTGGCCACCTGCGGCACGCTCGCGTCGAGGGCCGCGACGGGCGGACCTCTCGGGGGCCCCCAAGGCGGCGTCGATGCCGTCGCTCGGACGTCCACCTCCCGTGCAGTTTGTCGGTCTCGTGCGTGTTTTTTTTTGTTCTCGATGGTCCAGGATGGTCCTCGATGGTTCTCGCCGAGGCAAAATGCACACGTCCGAGCGATGCCAGGGTGTGGTGGCAGACCGTGCGCTGACCTCGGACCCTCCAGCGACTTCACCGTTGTGGAGGACGACCAGTGAAGAGGAAGCATGCTGCCAAATACTTCCGAAAGGTCTAAAACATATGTTACACATGTTTGAAACATGCTTCAAGCATGTAAAACACCTGTTTTAAACATGTTGAGAACATCTTTCGACATGGGTATCACATTCTGAATTCAATGATGGGACTGTTGGGGTGTCTATTGTCGTGGCACCCACAACCTTACCGCACGGTCCGTCACCGCACGGTCATGCTGAGCATGTTCTCAGTGTGGAGGGCTTAAGGTGAAGTCCATATGGGCTTTTGCACCTCGAGAATCAGTCCGTCTTGCGATTCACCTTTTGCAGACTCAGGCCAATAGCATCCATCGAAGCGGCCTTGGCCCTCCACCCAGGGAACATGCTCGGTTGCACGGGCCTCGAAGACACCAATCGCTCGCCACACCCTCGGACGACGGCCAGAGTCCCCAACACCGCGCGGCGAACCCAGATCCCCACTCGGGGATGGACAGCACCCCCCTTTAGTAAAACGTGGTTTCGTGAAAACGACCTCTGGCCCAAGCCTGGCGGGCGCAGGCCTGGAAAACGACGGCCGCGGCGCCCTCGCGAACCCCCGACCCACTGATTCACCCCCCGACATCGGGGAGACCCCTCTAAGACCTGGCTGCGCGCTGGTCAGCCTGCGGATCTCGTCCCGGGCGATCTCCAGCTCGCGGTCCTCGCGCGCGCAGGACCCAGGCCCCCTAGCGTCGAGAAATAGCAAAACAAGTACACAAACAAAAACCCAATCAATGGATGGTTTGAAATGGGATCGATCAAGAGATCCATAAGGAGATCGACCAAGAACCTGGGAACCCGGAACCCACCAAACTCGGGCCAGAACAATAACCAGGAACCTGGGAACCCGGGAACCCAGCCGGCCATCAAAATCGGCGGGACACTTTCGCCAAATCTTTCAATTTCTGCTAAGATCCCTTCAGTGCGAGCACTGATTGGAGAATTCATTGTCACTTTCGGCCTCCAGGGGACCTCAACGGGCCCCAAAGACCATCAAAAGACGGCTCGTGGTGAAGATCGGATTCCCGTGGAAGGGGTCGATGCTTCTCGGGGTCTCTATCGTGATTATCGTGAATAGGTGTTGAACATCCGAACCCTGCCCCAACCAGGCATCGACTCTCCTGATTCGATGGGAGGCGGAGGTAGGGTTCTGACGTAACCACATGCTCGACGAACTCCGATCTTTCCCCCGCCGCTCATCGACTTGCCTGGATCGTTGAGCAGCGAGGGTAGGGTTCGGACTTTGCCACCGATCTCTATCGCGATGATCGCGAAGACACCACGACATCCGGGGTGCATCGAACAGATTAAGACATCGCATGTCTGGGCAAAGGAGCCCCAGGATCTCCGACGATCAGTTTATGTCTGAACCGCGGCGTGCTCCCTGCAGCCTGACCCCATGGGCGCCACTTTCGGGCCCAAGGGCCATCAACAGAGGGCCTGGGACGCAAACCTGCCCCTGGCCAAGGGATCGGGAGTGCCGGCGCGGATGATCGGCGGGGAGGAGGAGGAGGAGGAGGAGGAGGAGGAGGAGGAGGAGGAGGAGGAGGAGGAGGAGGAGGAGGAGGAGGAGGAGGAGGTGGGGTGACCCAAATGGGGGGTGAAGAAAAGGACCCAAAAGGGCCCCCTTGGGAACCCTCTTAGGCCCGCAGGGGCCGCCGGGGGGGGCCGAGCGCGGATCCCAGAAATCCGCGCGGAGCGCCAACGGTCTACGTTTATGGCGTTGTTCCATCGTCGAATCAAGGAAGAGGACCGAGACGTGCCTTCTCGCATTTCTGCTTCCGACGGGCTCGCGAGGCCCCCCGACGGCTCCAATAGGGCGCCCCAGGCGAGACCCCGAGAGGTGCCGAGGGGAGGGCCCCCCATGCGTTCCCAAAGAGAGCTTCCAAGAAATCACTGTTCGACCTCCGACGTAAGGGGAATGTAATCACCCATCGGTCAGAAGGAGGCAGACATATGGAGTAGGAAGGTGTTGAAAATATATTGGGTGTCCGCCCGCCCCCTGAAGAGAACGGAAAGGGTGAAGCCACTCGATGAGTGAAGTAGGATGGCGCTTAAAGTAGATGGGAATCTGGGAATCCAAAGATACCTACTTTCAACAACCGATGGTAGAGTCCACCCGTATCACCAGGATGCGCGGTAAGGATGCAAGGACCTTGGAGGCCCACGTGAACGCTTTTCGAACGAGGTGGGCCACCGAAGGTCGCTGACGATGGGCCGGAGGGGCAATGCTGTAAGGGTAGCCCTTGGGAAGCTTGCCTATCGATGGCCTCCAGGATGGCCACTCGCGGGCCCGAAAGGCTCCACACACTAGCTTGAAAAGCAGCAGGCACACACCAGATGCGCAGCAGCAGGACTCCCACGTCCTTGCCCCCACGGGCCCCCAAGAGGGCCCCCCAGAGCCCCAAGAGGGAGCTCCCGAAGTGACCGATTTCACCATGGTTGGCCGCCTTGCTTATCTGCGCCCCTCCTCCAGACGACTCCCCTGGGTATCGCTTCTGGATGGGCCGGGGGGGATACGCGAAGCGCAAATCATCCAGACTTCCCCGCAAACTCCTGCGGACAAGACGCGTAACCAGAGCCATTCCTTCTCCTTGACCTTGACAAGGTGTGACACGCCCTCGCTCGGTCGTCCATTTCCCGTGCATTTTCCGGTTTTGTGCGTGCTTGTTTTGCTCGATGGCCCAGGATCGTCCTCAATGGTTCTCGCCGAGAAAAAATGCACACGCCCGAGCGATGCCAGGGTAACCCTTGGACGCATCGACGCTCGTAGCCTCGAACAACAACCTCGAAAACTACACACACACCTGAAATAAAGCTGAAACTGCACAACCAGAACCTGCGCAAACACAAACCGGTTCGCCCGCCCCAGTGGAGCCAAATGACAAGGGGCGGCACGCCCTCCTGGCCGAGGCGACGAACCTGTAAGCCTTAGACGCATCGACGCTCGTAGCCTCGAACAATAGCGAAAACTACTACACACACACACCTGAAATAAAGCTGAAACTGCATAACCTAGGGCTCCCAACTTCGCGCTTCGCGCTCCGCGAAGCGCGAAGCGCGAATAACTTCGCGCTCTCGCGCCGCCCCCCCAAAGGGAGAAAAGGAGGACGAGGAGGAGGGGGAGGAGAAACGAGGACCGCGAAGCGCGAAGCGCGAATGACTTCGCGCCCTCGGGGGAGCCCTTGTTCGCCCGCCCCCGTGGAGCCGAATGACCACTGCGATCCCTGCACGGAGGCAGCCCGTCGGCTCTCCGCGCGGAGCCCCGCCGCCAGGCGCACGCGGGTGTCTCGACGGCACGCGAAGGATAGCAGACGGGGCGGTGGATATGGATACTCCAGATTTCGTAATAAAGGGAGGGGGGTCCGAGCGCTGCCCAGAGGAGGGGGCGCGGGAGAGCGGCGTCTCGTCGTGTCCGGAGCAGGACCAGGTCGAGACAGCGTCGGCCCGCCCCGGCTCGCTTCTCGCGCACGTGTCGTTACGTCGGGCATGCCCCTCTACAGGGGGAATGCTCCAGATTTCGTAATAAAGGGAGGGGGGTCTCATTGCGGGGGGGGGGGTCTCTTCCAGGCTATCTTGGAGGGCCTGGGGGGGGTCTGGGGGCGATGTTTGGAGGGTTCTCCCACGGGGGGGGGTCTGAAATGGCTTGTCTTGGAGGGTCCAGACCCCCTCCCTTTTATTACGAAATCTGGAGTCTATACTTCGGCCCCCGGGGGCCCGAGTGTGTCCATGTCCACCGCCTGCCGAGGCTCCAAAAAACGAACTGACCCTCCAGGCGGTGGTCATCTATCAGTTCCCGCCTCGGAGCTCCGTCGCCAGGCGCACGTACAGGGGAGCAAGAAGTGACATAAACATAAAAACTCGGAGGTCCGCGCGGATTTCTCGGATCGGCGCTGGGGCCCCCGGCGGCGCCTCCGGCGCCGCCCCTGGCGCGCTCCGCGCGCCAGGGAGGGGGTCAAGCGCCGATCCGAGAAATCCGCGCGGACCTCCGAGTTTTTATGTTTCTGTGACTTTTTGTTCCCCTCCTGACCTGGGTCAACCCAGACCCGGGTCAGCCAGGGCTTGCAGAATCCTGCAAGATCCTGCAAGACCCTGCACCCAAACCCGGGTCAATGCGCAAGATCCTGCAAAATCCTGCAGGATCCTGCGCCCAAACCCGGGTCAATGGGAGCCTGGCCCTGCAGGATCCTGCAAGATCTGGCGCTCTGGCTGACCCCCGTTTGCATCGACCCCCGTCCCAAAGCTCCCGAGCGGTGGTCATGTATCAACTCCCGCCTCGGAGCTCCGTCGCCAGGCGCACGTAGGCGTCTCGACCCCACGCCGCGGCAGAAGGGAAGCGCCGCAGCCGCGGCCGCCCCGGGGAGTCCTTGCGCTCCACGGCCCCGATGAGCGCCTCCATGCCGCTGCGGATCTCCCCCGTCTGCCGCTCGAGCAGGTCGGCCCTGGTCGGGACCGGCCAAGAGAGGGGTGTCCAAGAGGGGGGGGTTCAAATCATGGCCAGCGGCATGTGCGCGGCCCAGCGGGGGGGCCAGGGACGTAATGAAATAAGAAGAGGCGCCATTAAATCTGGGGAAATATCATGGCCCCCGCCATGATATCCACCCCCCCCTAGTCATCACCCCCCTTTTTGCCGCCGCCGACCTGGCGCGCATGGCAAGGAACTGCGCCTTCCAGCTCTCGTCCTGCAGAAAAACTTGGTTGCATCAGCAGGCTCGGGGATGGACAGGCCTCCCTTTCGTAAAACGCGGTTTGGTGAAAACGACCCGAGGCCCAAACCTGGCGGGCGCAGGCCTGGAAAATAACGGCCGCGGCGCCCTCTCGAGAACCGAAAACGTACAATTCACTAATCGACGTGTCACTGTTGGGGGTTCTGTCCACCCCCGAGATATAGAGGTCACAAAAAATACCCCCAGAATAACCACCCCGATGCGCGAAGTCGTCTAGCAAACGCCCCCAAGGAAGGAACCGAACAGGGCAGGCTGTGTAAAAAAGCGCCGAGGGCCGTTTCGTAAACGCCACATGTCGGATCCGGGTGGTTCTTGAATAGACATCTGGTGTTCAGCGCGGAGCTAGTTCTGAAGGGGCCCCAGGACACACAAATAACTACACACAAACAAAACGATTCCCCATATTTTCCTATATCTTTGGGTTTTGTGTCTTCCCCCCCCCCACTCCCCATATTTTTTGCATAGTTTCCTGAGCATCGGCGATTCATTGTGTCTGTGTGTGTTTTTCCCTCCTGAAGCTCTTGGCTCGGCGCGGGACTCCTACCTGGCGCCGGGCGGGGGGTGCCGGAGGCGCCGCCAGGGGGGGGGCCGGTGCCGATCGGACCAGTCTGCGCGGGCCGCCGCTCATGTTCTGTAGCGTTTTGGGGGGGATGCAAGTGCTTGGAGGTCCTCGTGAGCACGATCATAGGGAAAAAACAAACCTGCCTCGCTTTTGACCACCCTCGCTTCCAAGAGATACCAAACGATGCCAACTTGCAGCCTGTACTGGTCAGGCCGCTTGACGAGGAGGCGCGTGGTATGGCTTGGTTTTGCCTGGAAGCGAAAGCGGGGTAGGTAATTTACGCTCTGAGATCAGGAGGCCTACTGGGCCAAGGCGGGGAATCATCAAGCCAAAGAATGCCAGAGGTAGGCCGGATGACACTCGGTTGAGCGAGGCTGAACGGGATTCGGCTGGACTTCGACCACGGGTCTGCCCGCGCCGATGCCAAAGCTCGAATCTCCCAGGAGCTGCATTCTGCCTCGGCTCCTGGGCCTGCCTCTCTGCAGCCTCGCCCTGGAGCCTCGAGACGCTGTCCTGGCAGGAGAACCGAGACTCGAATCGATAAGTCGAAGCAGCGACCGTCATGAATCGGATCGGCGAAGATCGGCAGCCGAGTCGGGAGAGATAGGGGGCCACATGCGAACCCTACCCCTACCCCCCACGATTTCTGAGGGGGAGGGTGGGGTTCACTTCGCTCGGAATGCTCCCAGACGAAGTGAACCCCACCCTCCCCCTCAGAAATCGTGGGGGGTAGGGGTAGGATTCGCATGTGGCCCTCAAAGAGAGCGAATCGGCGAGAATCGGCAGGCTGGTAGGCCTTCACCGAGAAATCGGAATCCAGATCGGACTCCGAAGGCGAATCGGACCGGAATCGGAGGCCATCGAAATCGAATCGCATCCGAGGAATCGGAAGCCATCGAAATCGACTCGCGTCCGAGAAATCGAAATCCAAATCGGAATCCGGAGGTCGAATCGGCTCGGCCTCGGACGCGGTCGACATCGCATCGCATCTCCGAGGCATCGGCACGAGCACCGTCCTGGCCCGCGGGCGCGGAGGCCGCCGCCTGGTCGCCAGCCCGCTCGGGCGCGGCCCTGCTCGGCGCCCTCGGCGCCAGCAGCACCGTCGGCGGGGGCGCCGCGGCGGCGGCGCCGTCGCCGCCGCAGCCGCCTCGGGAGGGGGCAGAGGTACAGGTCAGTTTATATATTTATATCTATATATATATATATATATATATATATATATATGTATTTATATATATAAATGTATAACAAAAACATGGGATTAAAAAGCACAATGGATGTTTAATACATGATTCATGTATGGATAATTTCGTGCATGAGCTCATCGCTGTGTTTAATGCTAAATCCCTGCATTGTTAGTACATGATCCGCACGCGGAGCATGCATTAGAAACGGCACTGTAGAAGAAACACGCCCACTCGTGAACGTTTCCTCATTCGGCGTTTCGGCATGGGGCGAAAGGGGGAGCGGGTGGAGAGGGCGGGGGGTGGTCTGGCTCCGCACCTCCGCTTGAGGCGACTGTTTGGAACCGCGCGTCCCCTGGGGGAGACTCCACCTGCCCGAAACAGCCGCCCAAACCAGCCGAGATCTACTCCATGGGGGGGGGAGGGGGGGTGCGAGGGCCCGCGCCGACCGGCGAAACATTGAATAAGAAAACGATCACTATGCACACACACACACATGCACACACGCTTGTTTTCCTTCGCGGGTGGTTCATCCCAACGCCACGAGGGCAAAAGCGGGAAGCGCCAGAGAAAGGAGTGCCGCCAGACGTGCGCGGAGCGGGGACACAACCGACAACAACGGAGGAGAACGGAGGCAGCTGGACGTGTGCCGAAGGCCATGCACGCCAGGAAACGGCATGCGGAGAAGGACAAAGGCAGGGCGCGTGCACGGCACAGAGTCGTGGCTTGCGACCCGCTGGGGACCGACCGCCAGCGGAGGCAGACCGCGCGATCCTGGACAGGACCACCCCGAGCCTCATGTTGCTCCCATCGAACTTGAGGACCACATCCCGGCAATCATCTCGAGCACCCGCAAAAGTGTGGAAAGAGCGTCGAGACAGTGCCGAACGAGTCTCTCCCAGGGCCCGACACCTTGGTGATATTTTTCTTGGGGGTATTTTTCTGGTGATCGAATTTCTTTCTGGCGATCAAGGCTAAAGTAGGTTGGAACCTCCTAACCCGAGCCCAGGATCGGTGCACGTGTCCCCCCTGCTTGGCCAGGGAGGCGCGCACCGACCCTGGACCCAGCACGGGTCTGGCCAGGATCGGCGTACAGTCGGGGCGTTGACCTAAGGAACCCTAAGCAAGGAACGAGGCCCCTTGTTCCCATAAGTTGAGTTTTTGATTTCCCATGGAAAACGAAAGGAAAACCCGAGGCAAACTGTACAACAATCAAGGAGCACCGAGCCCCTCCCCTACGAAAAGGGTTTCTTCTTCAGCGCTCCGACTGAATGTTCACACAACTCCCACGCGCCACGACACGCGGGCCGTCGTTCCGACTGTGCGTGCTCCTCCTGAAGCTGACTCAATGCATCGAACCTCCCTTCACAAAGCCCGACCAGCCATTCTTGGGGGAGCACGGGTCTCGTGGGAGCCATGACCGCCCTCTGGGATGGCATTTCTCCTTCATGCGAGTTCCAGCAACTGCGCCTGAGACTCCGCATTGTTGTGACGCTGTGGGGCAGCAGTGGCGGCCTTGAGCTCAGCCCGCAAGGTGGCGCGAGACCCCTGGCTGGACAGGACCCGAAAGCCCACTCGATCTGGCACAGGGGTGACCGTGGCACGCCAGCTGGACGCCCCTAGGGGGCCACATGCGAACCCTACCCCCACCCCCCACGATTTCCGAGGGAGGGGGTGGTGGGGTTCACTTCGCTCGAGAGCTCCCCAACGCAGTGAACCCGACCCTCCCCCTCAGATTCTCGCCGATTCGCTCTCTTTGAGGGCCACATGCGAACCCTACCCCTACCCCCCACGATTTCTGAGGGGGAGGGTGGGGTTCACTTCGTCTGGGAGCATTCCGAGCGAAGTGAACCCCACCCTCCCCCTCAGAAATCGTGGGGGGCGGGGGTGGGGCTCGCATGTGGCCACCCTATCTCTCCCGACTCGGCTGCCGACCTCCGCCGATCCGATCCATGACGGTCGCTGCTTCGACTCGTCGATTCGAGCCTCGGCTCTCCTGCCAGGACGGCGCCCCGAGGCTCCGGGGCGAGGCTGCAGAGAGCCAGGCCCAGGAGCCGAGGCAGAATTGGAAACGCAGCTCCTGGGAGATTCGAAATTTGGCATCGGCGCGGGCAGACCCGTGGTCGAAGTCCAGCCGAATCCCGCTCGGCCTCGCTCGGCCGAGTGTCGTCCGGCCTACCTCCGGCATTCTTTGGCTTGATGATTCCCCGCCTTGGCTTACCATTACCAGCCTCGAACGTATCCCTATCCCCAAGATTGACACGCCAAAAGGCGATGACAGTCTTAGGGATCCGCCCTCAAAAAATGAGGGGATCCTCAAGATTGGCATCGTGATGAGGAGATGCCCAGCATAGGGATAGGGATATGTTCCAGGAGTCGAGGCAGACTTGGAGATTGACGCGCCGAGGGGGGGCGCCCCGCTGGCGTGCCACCCGTGCTGCCTCTGCTCCCCGCCCCGCCCTGGCCCCCGCGGGCGGGCGCGCGCGCGCGCCTCGGGCGCGGGGCCCCCGAGGCCGCGAACCTTAATACGGGGCGAACAAACCTGCCTCGCTTTTGACCACCCTCGCTTCCAAGAGATACCAAGCGATGCCAAACTACGGCCTGTACTGGTCAGGCCGCTTGACGAGGAGGCGCGTGGTGGGACTTGGTCTTGCCTGGAAGCGAAAGTGGGGTAGGTACTTCACGCGCTGACAACTCAAGTCGGGCCTGTCCCCCTACAGGGGGGTCGTCGACGAAGAATTGAAATTACCCCAACAATAATCCAAACATACTCTGGGGACTATGTTTTGAATATGTGTCTTGACCCTCTTGGGGCATTTTTGGGGTGTGTTTGATTTTTCGTCAAATCTCCCCCTGTAGGGGGACAGGCCCGACCTATCGCGAACCTCAGATGGTGAAGGCTCCACTCGTGATCCATGGCCTGTCCGCAGACATCCGCCGCTGTGACTTCTTCGGCACGCGGCCCCGGAGCTCCAGACCCCGTTCCCCTAGGAGTTACTTTTCTGCGACCTGGATCCACCCTTGATGGCCCTGTGGCCCGCAAGCGGCTCCCAGAGGGCCGAGATATCAGAGAAGAACCGCTCGGGATTGAAAACAACGTGTCTTCGGAGATACACTCTGCGAAATGCTTAAGAAATCATGGGTTAAGAAATTCATGGTCTCAGAATTTGAATAAAAACCCAACATTTCCATCAACATCTTAAGATTTACATTGAAACGTTAAGAATAATCGAGACTGTGGCCGAAAACTTAAGTTTTCTTAAGCATCGCCTAAGGTGTACTAGGGGATCCAGAAGGTATTGACGATCACCGCTGCTCCGCGGACCTCTCCGGAGGTGCGCTCCGACGACAATCTCAAAGCGGATCCAGCCGTGGCGACGAGGACCTCTCATGGGGGCCCGGAAAGGCAAAGACGAGGCAGGGTCAGCGGCATCGGTAGCTGACTACCTACCAGACCACCCCAACCCAACCCGAAGACACGAATTTCGGGTTGGGGGGGGTACGGGTTCCATATGTGTTTTTTCAGTGTTCCCCGACCACCCCAAATGGGAAATGGAGGGCAAATTGAGGCCTTCGGGTTGGGTTGGGGTGGTTTGGTGGGTGGTGAGTAGCTGTTCTTCCTCTGACGCTCGACCGGCATCACATGGCATGCACTGCTGCTGCCCGCCCACCGCCGCCACCCTCGCGCGCGGGCGCGCGCCCCACCTCGCCATCATCCCCTCTGCGCGCGTCTCCTTCGCACGATGATCCAGGATGCTCCTCCCCAGAGATCCGACGTCGTGATTTGTTCAATACGCGGTCCCCCAGAGTCTCGACCCATTGCCCAGGAGCGTTTTTTCATCCTGAGTCGTTTTATGACAGTCCCGGGGCCCGGCGAGGACCCCTAAAGGCTGAAAATTGAGAAAAACTTGAGTCTTGGTTGTTTGAACACATCGGATCTCTGGGTCGATGGCCCACGCCGAGAAACAGCGCACACGTCCGAGCGATGCCAAAGCCAACGCCCGCGCGCATGGCGACGCCGCGGGAGCCTCCGCCGCCCGCCGCCGCGGGCTCGGCGGCAGCGCCAGGCGCGGGCTCGGGCGCGGCGGCCACGGGCTCGGCGGCGGCAGCGACCCGCGCGGGGCCTGGGAGGAGGAGGGGGAGGGGGAGGAGGGGGAGGAGGAGGAGGAGGAGGAGGGAGGAGGAGGCATGAGGAGGAGGAGGGAGGAGGATGAGGAGGAGGAGAGGAGGAGGAGGAGGAGGAGGAAGGAGGGAAGGAGGAAGGAGGAAGGAGGAGGAGAGAGGAGGAGGAGGAGAGAGGAGGAGGAGGAGGGAGGAGGGAGGAGGAGAGGGAGGAGGGAGGAGGAGGAAGGAGGAAGGAGGAAGGAGGAGGAGGAGAAGGAGGAGGGGGAGGAGGAGGAGGAGGAGGAGGAGGAGGAGGAGGAGGAGGAGGAGGAGGAGGAGGAGGAGGAGGAGGAGGAGGAGGAGGGGGAGGGGAGGTGGAGGAGGAGGGAGGAGGAGCCACGCCCGCGCGCACGGCGACGCCCGGGAGCCTCCCCCGCCCGCCGCCGCGGGCTCGGCGGCAGGGCCAGGCGCGGGCTGGGGAGCGGCGGCCACGGGCTCCGAGGCGGCAACGACCCGCGCGGGGCCTGGGAGGAGGAGGAGGAGGAAGGAGGAAGGAGGAGGAGGAGGAGGAGGAGGAGGAGGAGGAGGAGGAGGAGGAGGGAGACGGAGGAGGGAGGATGAGGAGGAGGAGGAGGAGGAGGAACAGGGGGAGGAGGAGGAGGAGGAGGAGGGAGCAGAAACAGCAGCTCGACCTCGGGGCAGTGCTAGACGAGCGCCTCCCGCGACTCGCAGCGGTGACTGCTCGCACAAAAGGCCCGGATCCGCCGCGAGGGGTCTACGATCCACTGCATCGAGGTCCCCCCTGCGTTTTTGTTTCGGACGTTGGCGAGCAGGCACTTTGCCAGCAGTGGACCGCGCTCGGTGAAACTGCTCGACTTCGGCACAATGCACGATCCGCTGCACCGGGGTTCACATATGACTTTCGGACGTTTGCGAGCAGGTACTTTGCGAGTAGTGGAACGCGCTTAGTAATTCAGCTCGCCTTCGGCGCAATGTGTAGCCTGGCGCGCGGAGCTCGCCAGGGGCGACGCCGGAAGCGCCGCCAGGTGGGTCCAGCGCGGATACGAAGAATCCGCGCCGGCCTCAGAGTTTTATGTTTACGTCATTCTTCGTTCCCCTAAGTCGAGCTTGTGCCAAACGACTTGCACATACAGCAGGACCCAGGACTGAATCGCATCCTTCGAGAACACGAGGCCCTCCGACGTCCAAGGGCACCCTCCCACAAGAGCCTCAAGAGAGCCCGAAGAACGCGAAGGTACCCTCCACGAGCCGACCTCGATCATCTTATGCCCCGGTCCGGCCGTGTAGAACTGCGGATGCCGCGACAGTGGACACCCCAACGGTCCTGTCATTTTAAATGAGAGATGTGCTGAACATTCAGGGGGGCGTAAGACGCGGGTACAGGGGACTCGGAAATCCCCGACGAGGTCGTCAAAAAAATGACGAGGTCGAGCCTGCATTTTGACGAGGCCTCCCGCTGCAGACATCCCACGAAACTCCTACTCGTCAAAATCCGAGTCGCGGTCGTCAAAAAAACGATGGCGAAACCGAGTCCTGGCAAACCCGGGTCTTACGCTCCCCCGAAACATGTGTAAAACATGTTTTAAACATGTTTCAGACATGTGTTTTGTACTTGCATCGTTAAAACATCTTGGAATTATACCCGAGACATCCGGGAATTCTTTGGCAGCATGCTTCCTCTCCATTGATCGTCCCCCACAATCGGGGATCTTCTGACCCGGGTCAATCCAGACCCGGGTCAGCAGGAAACCAAAAACCGCAATGCAAGAAACAACTGCAGCGCAAATCTTCGCAAACCCGGGTCAGCCAATAGGCGCGGCCGCCTCGCGGCCAGAGGGGGTCTTCGCAGGATCCTGCAGGATCCGGCGCCCTGGCTGACCCCCGTCTGCACTGACCCCGGTCTCGAGGCTCCCGACACAAGTACAGAAGCCCGTACCCGTCGCTGGCGCGGCCGTACCCTTCCGCCGCCGAGAGGCGGTGCAGGCGCGGGCACAGCCTGCCGGGACCTCGCGGCCGGCAGCGCAAACGGAACGGTCGAAAGACGAGAGGAGGAGGAGGAGGAGGAGGAGGAGGAGGAGGAGGAGGAGGAGGAGGAGGATTCCCTGCTGAAGTTGGGCCTTGGAAGCCGTTGGATCCGTATCTGTGTTAGGGCCTTGGTCACTCTGCTCGACCGTGGTGGTGGTTGGCAGGGACCCCTGATGTCACAACGACCCCCTGCATGTGTCGTGCTCCTTTTTTCTTCTCACCTTCCTAGATGAGGCTGCGAACCCATCGGCCTTCAGCTTGCGCGCGTGCGTGCGAGGAGGACAAGGAGGGTTGGGTGAGGTCTTCAACATTGGATACGGTGAAGGGCTGTTGAGCCCGAGTGCGGCGCCATCAAACACAATTCAGCCTGGGTTGGGCCCAGGATGAAGCACGGCACCAAACCAGACTACATGTTAGACGGGGTAATCCAGAGTAGAAGGGCTGCGGCCACGGATACAGCAGCGCCGATGCTGAAGTCAACCTCCCAGGAACTGCATCCCTGATGGGGGGCGCCGGAGAGATCTCGGGTCGGGCGAAAGGGGGGGATAGCAAAGGGGGGGTTTGAGAATCAGCTCACGTAGCTGATTTTCCCGGCGCCTCCCGGCGCCGGAGGCGGCTATGTATCGAGGAACGGGCCCCTCGGTGAGGCCGAAACCAGCTGCATGCAGCAGATTTCGTAACCCCCCCTTTCCCAATCCCCCCCTTTCGCCCGACCCGAAGATCCCAGGTGCGGCTGGTTCCAATCGTGCCGATCTGCGCGCTGATTTCTGACACCGCGCGGGCCTCGCGACCTCGAGCGATCCTGGCTTTCCGACCGCGCGGGTCGCTCCATGCCGGCCGATTCCGTGGAGGCCTCCCCGACGGGGACGGAGAAGGTAGGTGGGGTCGGGGGATCGCGCTGTGTCGTCGATGCATCACCCATGGACGGGCGGCGTCACGTAGGTGGGGTCGGGGTGTCGCGCTGCACGTTGATGCATCGACGCTGGCGATGCATCAGCGGCGTTGGCATGGAGAGCATCAACCTCCACATCGGGCCGCATCGTGGATGCATCTGCGATGCGGTTCGATCCTCCGACCCCATCTGTTGAGCAGGGACCGACCGTCCCAGCATTCCTATAGTCATACCACGAAATGTTTTTAGAACCCAGATGTGTTCTAAGAACAACATCCATGTTCTTATCGGGGAGACGTAAGACTCGGGTACGGGGGACTCGGGTTAGGCCCGACGGGGCCATCATAGAAATGACGACACCCAATCCGAAATGTGACGAGGGCTCTCGCTGCAGACATCCCACGAAATCTGGACCGTCAAAATCCAGGACGCGCTCGTCAAAAAACGGCGGCAAAACCGAGTTCCGGCTTACTGTAGTCTTACGTTTCCCCGATCTTAGAACATAAACCCCATGCGTTAATCCAAAACAGGCTCCCGGCCAGAAATGTTCTGAGAACATGTCGTGGGAACCACAAAAGGTTCTTAGAACACTGTTTGGTATGGCCCATAGGCGAGCCGGGACGCTTCGCCACTGCTTGAACCCTTCCGCCGCCGAGAGGCTGTGCGGCGCGAGGCGCGGGCACAACCTGCCGGGACCTCGCGGCCGGCAGCGCAAACGGAACGGTCGAAAGACGAGAGGAGGAGGAGGAGGAGGAGGAGGAGGAGGAGGAGGAGGAGGAGGAGGAGGAGGAGGAGGAGGAGGAGGAGGAGGAGGAGGAGGAGGAGGAGGAGGAGGAGAGGAGGAGGAGGAGGAGGAGGAGGAGGAGGGGAGGAGGAGGAGGAGGAGGAGATGGAGATGCACTGCTCGACACCCGGGAGGCCCAGGCTCTGTAGCCCACTGGCGGCGCCCTTCGCGTGCTGCACGCCCGTGCGGGGGCCGCCGCCGCGCCCGCAGGGGCGCGGAACCTGTGGCACTGCCGCCGCGCCCAGGGCTGCTCCCGGGGCGCCCGGCGGGACAGGCCCGACCAAAGGCAAGGAGTGTTGGGGTGGCCCGCGAGGGGCCGTCGACTCTTTGAAGGCCGCGAGCGGACCGCTGCTCGGCCTCCGCTGGGGAGGCAGCAGCAACGGCTGGCGGCGCGTGGTCCTCTGTCTCCGCCTCTGTCTCGTCGGCGTGGGCGCGTAGCTTTTTGTCGGGCAAGTTTCCTTATCGGGTCGGGCGAACGAAAGGGGGGGATAGCAAAGGGGGGGCTTGAGAATCAGCTCACGTAGCTGATTTTCCCGGCGCCTCCCGGCGCCGGAGGCGGTATGTATCGAGGAATGGGCCCCCTCGGTGAGGGCGAAACCAGCTGCATGCAGCAAATTTCGTAACCCCCCCTTTCCCAATCCCCCCCTTTCGCCCGGCCCGAGGAGCCCTGGGACGCACAAAGACTTACACACAGCGAAAAGGATCCCCCACAGTGTCTTCCCATCTTTTCTGGGCTTCTGTTGCCTTCCCCCCCCCTGCCCATATTGTCCCAGATCTTCTCCTGGGAGTGGACGGTTCATTGTGTCTGTGTGTGTTCTTCCCCCCCCCGAAGGCTGCCGAGGCGGGCCGGCCGTGGCGACGAGGAGCCCCCCCCCCCCCCGTTGGAGGCCCCGCGAGGCGAGAGCGAAGGGGAGGGGCCCCGGTGCGGCAGGCGCGCGTCGTGGCCACGCCGGCGCTCGCCATCGCTCTCGCCGGAGGGAACAAACAGTGCAAGACGGGAACACCGCACTGCAGTCGGGGCGTTGACCCAAGGAACCCTAAGTGAGGAACGAGGCCCCTTTTTGTTCCATAAGTTAACCTTCGATCTCCTGTCGAAGACATAGGGAAAGCCTGAGGCAAGCTGTGGAACACTTAAGGAACGCGGAGCCCCTCCCCAAGTAAAAGGGTTCCTTCTTCAGGGCCCCGACTGTAGCCGACCTGCAATAGTCAAACTCATACTATGAACCGTCGCCTGGACACTCCGCCGTGCTTGTGTAGCACGACGCGCGTCGTTTTTCTGACACCGCGCTCGCCATCGCTCGGACGTCCCCTCCCTGTGCTTCTTGCTCGGTGTCGTGCGCAGTCGTTTCGCCGACCGATCGAGGATGCTCCTCGAGGGCCCTGCGCGCGGACCGTTCCAGCCTGGCACGATCGGCAACGCTTCGATTGTCGGGCCGCGCCGTCCTGGTCCGATCCCGGCCCCCGGCGGCGCCCCACCTGGAGCGCCCGCGCTGGACTGGTCGCCGCGTCGACGGGGCACGAACCTGCCGAACTCGGCGGTGACGATACGGGGCAATTTTTAATACATGGGATTTAAAAACATATGGGATTTTTGGTCCATGATGAATTCATGAAAAAGTGTATGCATGAACTCATCGTTGTTTTTGGTACTACATCCCTGCATGTTTGATACATGATCCGCGCGCGGAGCATGTGTTAAAAACGGCACTGTAGGGGCGAATAGCCCAAGGGCGGGCATCAGACGCATTCGCCCGGGAGCCTTCTCGAAGACACGGATCATCGGCGCGCCCGAACACATGCATCGCCCTCCCCTGGGCTATTCGCCCCTGTCGTCGCCTCTGACGAAGTGGTTCTTCCCTTCCGGCCCTCCCGACCAAGAACCAGCCTCGAAGTCTTGGATGCTCGTTCTGGGGACCTTCCTGGAGCCACTGGCTCCACTCGTGCGGCGAAGCTGCGTCGAACGTCAGTCGATTTGGGTCGATCCTGAGTCGAACCGAGTCGAACCTGAGTCGAACCTGAGTCGAACCTGAGTCGAACTTGAGTCGAACTTGAATCGAACTTGAGTCGAACTGGGGTCGAACAGATCCGTTAGGTGGGCTCCAGGAAGGTCACCGAAACGAGCATCGAAGAAGTCGGTCCCCGAGCCCGCTCCCGGGGCCCACGCGAGCTGGCCTCGCCCCCTCACGGGCCTCCGACGCCCTGAGGGGCCGCAGCCCCCGCGCAGCACCTTGGGCCTCGAGCTCATCCCCTCCGGATGCCTCCCGTGGGCCCAAGGTGCCCTCTGGCTGACTACCTACCAGACCACCCCAACCCAACCCGAAGACCCGAATCTCGGGTTGGGGGGGGTAAGGGTTCCACACGTGGTTTTTTCGAAGTTTCCCGACCCCCCCCCTCGATCTCATCCCCTCCGGATGCCTCCCGTGGGCCCAAGGTGCCCCCTGTTAACGGGCGAAGAACGGTATAAAATAAACTTTTTCGCTGTCGGGGGCGCCTGCCCCTTGGCGGCTGGAAAATCTATACCCTTACGGTGGCACCGTAGGGGTATAAACTTTCCAGCCGCCCAAGGACAGGCGCCCCCGACAGCGAAAAAGTTTATTTTATACCGTTCTTCGCTCGCTGACAGAATCCGCTCAGCAGCAAGCCCTGGACTCCTCCCCGGCTCTGCACGTGTGCCGTGGGCGCCGCGGACGACGGGGAAATGCGGTGTCCAAGTCCGTCACAGTGTGCTTTTGTCCGATCCCGGCGCCGTTGCGGAGCTGGTTCGGGTCCCGCTTGCTTCCGTCTCCGCTTCGGGAGCGGAGACGACACCGACCCTGCCATTTCCAGGCGCACGAAGGGTCTGCCCCTGCCGGCTCCTGGAGCCGCAGCGACGGAGCTCCCGGGCGTGTCAAAATGTCCGCAGACTTCGTCGCAGTTTCCTGTGCCAGTTGCAGCTTCCAGTTTCCACTGCTGCAATTCTGCTTCTTGCTGCTTACTGTTCCTTGTTGATGAACTGCGCGAGGGGGGGAGGCCCAAACGGGCATGTTTGGCACGCCCCGAGCGTGTTGCTTGAATTTCTGGGGTGGGGAGATATTGACACCCGTCACGCAGATCGGCGGGGTCAGGGTAAAAAAACACAAAGGATTTGCCACATTTCTGAAATTTACTCGCACCCCTCACGCAGATCGGCGGGGTCAGGGTCCAAAAACAAATGGGATTTGCCACATGTCTGACATTCGGTGGCACCCCTCACGCAGATCGGCGGGGTCAGGGTAAAAAAACACAAAGGATTTGCCACATGTCTGAAATTCGGTGGCACCCCTCACACAGATCGGCGGGGTTAAGGTCCAAAAAAACAGTGGATTTGCCACATGTCTGAAATTCGCTGGCACACCTCACGCAGATCGGCGGGGTCAGGGTCCGAAAATACATGGGATTTGCCACATTTCTTAAAACCGGCGGCACCCCTCATGCAGATCCGTAGGGTCAGGGTCCAAAAACACATGGGATTTGCCATATTTCTGAAATTCGGTGGCACCCCTGACGCAGATCAGCAGGGTCAGGGTCGAAAAACACACAGGTCCCGACACTGCTTCACGGCGGCGCCCAGACCTCATGATTTAGCTTTTGCATCTGACATTATCCGAGACAGGGGGCCGGCGGCATGGGGCGAAGTCCTTACTGATATGTAGATTTATATGTATATAGATATATACACACTAGAACACGCGCGCGCTTCGCGCGCGCTTGGGTTCTAGCAAGCTCTGGTTATAGTCTACAGTGTTTGGCGTCGGAGGACACACAGTGTCACGCGGATCGTCCAGCTCAGGGAGATCCACCGACGGCCCCAGATACAGGCTTGGCTTAAGAGTCCCCCCGCCTATGCTGATACACCCCTCAAAGGGATCGCGCCCCACAGGGACCTCCACCTATGTCCCCAGAGGCAAGGTTCGCATAGTGGCACGCTTCTCGCGCGGATCGTGCCCAGCACGTAACTGCATCTGCGGCACCAGAGGGGAGCTTCATAGCGTCGCCTGGCTTACTTCGGCACACCTCTCGCACGGATCGTGGCCCGCAGGGACTTCCACAGACGGTCCCAGAGGCAGAGTTCGCATGCCGCCGGGCGGCATGCGAACCCCTCGCCTACTTCGACACACCTCTCGCACGGGTCGTGGCCCACAAGGATCTCCACCCATGGCCCCAAAGGTACGGTTCGCAATACGCCCCTCCGCCCATTCCGGCACACCCCACCACGCAAATCGTACACAGAAGGAACACCACCTTGCTGGCACACCCGTCACGCGAATCATGCCCCAGAAGAATCTCCACCTATGGCACCAATGGACAGCTTCGCATGGCGTCCCCCCGCCCATCTCGGAACATGCCTCGCACGGGTCGAGTCCAAAGGTCGACCTGCGGCCTCAATGGGCGTGTTCTCTCGGGGGCATCCGAATTACTCGGCACACCTTCACGCGGACCGTGCCCCACAAAGAGCTCAACGAACCCGTGCACGCGTGCTCCGCAGCAGCCAAATTTCCGCGACGTCCCGCGGCGTAAAGTGTATGAAGAGAGACCCGCGCCCCGCGCTGCACAAGCCAATTGCTGGCTGATCTATAGCCTTCTGCTCATGTCGCTAATTACTGTGCCTGAGTTTTGGGCCAGGGGATTCTCGGACACCTGTCTGTTGGCATGCTTCTCGGGCACCTCGAGGCGCGCCTTTTGAAGCTTATTGGGGCCTCTTGCGGGCCTCTTGGGGCCTCTTTTTGAACTCTTGGGGGCCTCTTGAGGGTCTGCCACTTGGAGCGGAAGGCTCGAAATGTCCGTTTGAGTTCCCCCTCTTGGATCCCTCTTGGGGCCCCATTGGGCCGTCTTGGGCGCCTCTTGGACCGTCTTGGGGCTCTCTTGGGCCCTCTTGCCTCTTGGGCCGTCTTGGGGTGATCTTTGGGGCTTCTAAGCCGTTTGGACGCTGATGAGACCCAACATGCGAATGTGTTAAAATGCGTGCTTGCCGTAAGGATGGGACAACTTTTGTCTCCTGGGGCTCTCTCGGGACGCAGGAGCCTTCTTAAGACGTCTTCGGAACCTCTTGAACCGTCTTGAAGCAGTATTCGGGCGTCTTCGGCCCTGTCAGGCCGCTCTGGTCGTTTGGTCATGGCCTCCGTAGCTGTTTCGAATGGCGGGAGGGAGGCCTGGGAGGCCCCGGAAGGGGTCAAAATGTCGCAGGCAGAAAGAATGGGGGATGGGGGAGGGAGGGGGGGGGGATGGTGTTCGAGGACGGCAACTGCGAGGTGCTGAAATCCCCTGTCGGAGAGGAGGAGTTCAGCAAAGCCTTCTGCGCGCGCCAGGCCAGGAAGCAGGGAGGCATCCTATCGTTCCTGGCGGAGTTTGGAGACCCCCACGTCACGCATTACCTGCTGGGGCAATGCGTCAACGCTGGAAGGATGACCTACCTGGCTCGCACCACCCCGGCTGTGGTGCTGCGGGACGCCGCCGCCCCTTACGACGAGGAGGTGGTGGACGCGGCCGCCGCGGCGGGCCAGCGTTGGACAGAGTTGCAGAGGAGGCAGGCCGCCTTCGCTACCTCCACGGCCGGGCTGGGGCTCAGGCGCATCTCGATGGAGGTGGACGCCGCGTACGTGGCGTCGCAGGCGGCCACCCACGACCTGTGCGAGCGCATCCGGCCTGGGCAGCAGGTGGGACGACGGCGCGCCGGGCAGGCCTCTGGCGGACGCCGCGGCCAGGTTGGCAGCCACCTTGGGCCGCGACGCCCTCGGGGTGGCGACCCGGGCAAAGTTGACCCAGGCTTACCTGGGAGGTAAGTTGCGGAGCAAAGCGGTCGAGGCATGGCGCAAGGAGAGCCAGCCAGCTGACGGGGTTCGATTGAGCGCGCACTCAGCGCAGGAAGCGGGGACTCGGTACGAGATCGCCCCATCCAGGACACTTGACATGACTCTTTCCGCGGGCGAGTTCGCAGACAACGTCGCGACCCTGCTCGGTGCCGATGTGTTGGATGAGGGCAGCGCGTGCCCGCTGTGCGCGGCCCCGCTGGACGCGAGGGGTACGCATTGCTTGTCGTGCATGAGCAAAGGGGACGCCACGCTTGTGCAGAATGCGAGCAGAGACGTCTTCTACGACAACTCTGCTCGCGGCGGGCTGCGCCCCACGCTGAAGGCACCAGGGCTGCTGGATGACCCCGGGGCACGCGAAGCACGACAGGCAGCAGACGAGCACCGCCTGGCAGACGTGCTGGTGATCCTCCACATCACCTTAGCACGGTTTCTGCCGAACGGCAGCCGCGCGGTGAGGGCAGACAAGGTCTGTTTCGACTTCGCCTTGATCAACGCCCTGGGGCCGTCGCACTGGGCGGACACGGCCATAGCGCCGGGGCTTGCGGCCGAGGCGTACGACGAGCAGAAGCGGCAGCGCAACCGGACGGAGGAGCGATGCCGTGAGCACGGCCTCCAATTCAGGCCGGTCGCGTTCGAGGCCCAGGGCGGCATGTCGAAGGGCGCGGACGCAGCGGTCCGTGCGCTGGCGACGGCGGTGGCGAGCAGAGAGGGTCGGGGGCCGGCCACGGTGCGGCGGGAGATGCTTCATCGCATCGCCGTCATTGTGGCGAGAGGGAGCGCCGCGCGCAGAGCGCGCTGGGCGATGAACGGGGCTCGTCCCTCGTTTGCGTCAGCGGCCAGACTAACGTGGGCCGCGGACCACGAGGAGCCCTAGTCCTCTGCTTCTTCCTCTCCTCCCTCCTCCCCTCTTCCTGGTTCTGGCAGTTTTCCCGGCAGAGGAGTTAAGATGTGTGATTTAAGTCATTTGTTAAGGGGGATTAGAATTAGAAGCCTGAATGCCGGCGCTGCTCTCCCGCCCGCCTGCCTTCGGGGTGGTGTCGCCGTCCCTCCTTCCGCCGTCTTGCGTCGCTCCTCTGCCTGCTCTCCCTCCTGCTCGTCCCTCGGGCTGTCGCCCGGGCTTCGCCCTCCTCTCCTCCCTCCTCGTCGCGGTCGTTCCCTGTCGCTCGCTCTCCTCCCTCCCCCGGCACTGGGCTCGTCCTGGCCCCCGGGTATCGTTCCCTCCTCTGCCCCCTGCTGCTGTTGCTCTTCCGGGTCGTCCACCTCGAGGGCCGCACGGCGGGCACGGCGCGCATGGGCAGATGTTCGACGTCCCCGGTCCATGGCGTCAGCGACGCTGGGCGATTCGCATCTTCCTCCTTCCTGTTCGTATCGGTGGCCCAAACAGCTTCGGACACACGCTGCCGCGGCACGCATGTGGCGTGTCGGGTTGACACGTTTGGTGTCGTCTGTGGGGCCACGAGACATTCTACGGCTCTCTTTCTCTGGATGCCCGAGGCGAGCTTCTGGAGGACCTCGAGGGGTGGTGGTGGGGAAATTCCGGGAGGGTGTCCTGGCCCTGGTCCCAGGCCCCTGGCACCCTGACAGATTGCATACAACCACGCGCGCGCTTTGCGCGCGCTTCGGGTTCTAGTCGGTCGCAAGCAATCGGGCCAGCGGGTGCTGGCCGTTGTGAGTCCTCTTGGGACTGTTTTGCAGCCTCTTGGGCCCACGGGCCACGTCAGGTCCCCTTGGGCATTCCTATGCCGTCTTCGACCCTTCTTGGGACATCTCTGGGCGCTCTTGGGCCGTTTTGGGGCCATCCTGGTCCTTCTTGGGCTCCAATGGCGGCAATCTTGCGGTTGCCTTGGGCCAGCTTGGGACCCTTTAATGGCCCTCTTCGGGCGCTACTTGGGACATCTTGGGGGCTGGGTGTCCTTGGGGAGCCTGTGAATGGTCTACGGGGAGAAGTCTTCGGGGATCGTTGGATCCTGGGGTTTGGTCTTGGGAGTCTTGGGGTCGTCTGAAGGGCGGCTCTGGGGGGTATTGAGCACGCCGAAGAGCGCCAGCACCAACGCTACGAACCTCGTGATCCCGAAGCTAGCAAAGAAAAGGCGCAGGGGGAAGACGGCGGAGGGAAGGAGAGAAGGGTTGAGGAAAGGATGGTGGATGCAAGCAAAACATGTTTCGGCGCCGCGGGCGAGCATCTAGTGCAGGAAAGTAACCGCAGTGATGCTGGCTGGAGACTTTGCCCGTGCTCGAAGCACAGAGCATCTAGTGTTGGAACTTAACCGAAGTGATGCTGGCAGGAGGCTTGGCCCTTGCTCGAAGCGGCGCAAAAAAATGGCTCGGCGCCGCGTACGAGCATCTAGTGCCGGAAGTTAGCCGCAATGGTGCTCGCTGGAACTCTTGACGAGCTCACAGTTCCAGTGACGTCGTGACCCAGAGATCGCTGGAATTCTAGTGTCGAAGAGACGAACAACACAAATCGGAAAACAACGAAATACCAGAAACAACGCTTCCGTATACTTCCGTGCGACACCCTGCAAAACAACGAATGTAGAGACTCTGCGACGCAACGCATTTTCCACAGAAACCAAATGTATGGTCAATGCAACGCAGAAGTATTGCGAGCAACAGAGAGGAAATCAGATGCAGCATCTGATAGGATATGATAAGATATGATATGCTTGACAATGCCATGCAATACAAGTCAAGGCGAAACGCAACAATGTGGACCAAAGGACGATGAAGCACGAAGTCGTCGTCGGCATTGTCGGCGTCGTCGACGTGGCCGTCGTCGTCGCGGTCGTCGTCGTAATGGGGGCGGCGCTCGTCGTCGGAGCCGACGCCGAAACAAACGTCCGTCGTCGATCCTGGAGGATGGAGGCCCGCTCTCATCAGGAAGGCGTTGAGCAAACAGCGGAGACCGGCAGCTTGCAAGCAGCAGCCTCGATCCCCAGTCCACTCGGAGCGGGGCCGCGGACCCCACTCGGACTCCATTCTGACCGACTCCCCGGGCAACCCGACGTTGACTTGGGATGTTCGGTGGTCTTGCGCGGGCCCTCCTCCTCTTATTCGGTCTCCTCGTCGGACTGACGGCGAGCATCATGTTCCCAAAAGGCTCTCCCAGAAAGCTCTCCGGGAACATGATGGTGCAGGTCGTGTTGGGGTTTTCGTGGAAGTTTCCAAGTATCCCCCTGTGAAAATGGAAAACAAGAAAAACAGCCCAATGGAAGCATTCGAAGAACCCTGAGATGCGGGGTGACGAAGTGGAGTTCTGAAATGAGATATACGAGGTACAAAGTGACAAAGCAAGTACGGCTAGAGCTGGGAAGGCCACGAGGAGGAGGGTGAAACAAACCGCGGGGGTTTACGACAACGACTACAATGGTCTTGGGCCCATCCCGCCGCCGTCCTGGGTGGGGTCGAAAGCATGTGGGATGTTCGGTGGGAAGGCGAAGGAAGCCTCGCAGGGGCCACTTGGAGGCCGTCTGTGGGCCTCTTCTCTTTGACTATCCTGGGCCGTCTAGGACGCCCCTGGGGCCGTCTTTGGGTCTGCGTTAACCTCTGTTCGCCGTTAGCATTTCCTCCTCCTCCTCCTCCTTGTCCTCCTCCTCCTCCTCTCCTGCTCCTCCTCCTCCTCCTCCTCCGCCTCCTCCTCCTCCGCCTCCTCATCCTCCTCTCCCTCCTCATCCTCCTCATCTTCCTTCTTCTCCTCCTCCTCCTCCTCCTCCTCCTCCTCCTCCTCCTCCCCCTCCTCCTCTTCCTCCTCCTCATCCTCCTCGTCCTCGTCCTCGTCCTCGTCCTCGTCCTCCTCTTCCTCGTCCTCCTCTTCCTCGTCCTCCTCCTCCTCCTCCTCATCGTCAAAGCGCTTCTGGCCCCCAGAGGAGGCAGCCGTCGTTCAGGCGACACTCGACATCGTCGTCGCCGAATTTTCCCGAATTCTCCTCGGCTTCCTAGAATCGGACTGGTGGCGACAATCATGTGCCCAGAAAACTCTCCGGGAACATGATGGGGTTGGCCGTATTGGGGCCCTCGGATCCAAGGTTATCCACATGAGGCTGCAAAGCCCGCCGGACGGGCCGGTGGAAACATTCGCAAATCTTGAGATGGCGGTGAAACTTGGCAATGACATGGGGAGACGCAAGGCTTCGAAACAAGACCGGCAGGAACTGGAAAGGCCACGGCAAGGAATGTGAGCAGGAGGGGCAACGGCTGGAAAGGCCAGGGCAGAGAACGGATGGGGTTGTACTCTCGACACCGGATCCATTTGCAGCGGGGCGGCGGGCCCGACGTCGGCTCCGCTGAGAACGGGCCCCCAAACAACGCTACCCTGAATTGGGGTGTTCGGTGGGATAGCGCGGACCGTCATCATCCTCTTCGGTCTCCTTGCCGGACTGGCGGTGACAATCGGATTCCCCGAAAGCTCTCCAGGAACATGGTGGGTGGGGCAGCATCGGGGTCCTCGTGGAAGCTGCCACGCTACCTCAAATAAGGCTGCCAAGCCCGAAGGACGGCCAGAGTCCAGAGGGGCCGCGGCTGGAAAGGCCACGGCAAAGAGCGGAGGGGGGGTTGTACCCTGGCCATCGAATCCACTTTCAGCGGGGTTCCGCTGAGAACGGGTCCCCGGTTAACCCGACTCTGACTTGCGATTCTCGGTGGTGTTGCGCGGACCCTCCTCATTCGATTCGGTTTCCTCGTGGGACTGACGGCGAGCATCATGTCCCCGGAAGGCTCTCCGGGAACATGATGGTGCAGGTCGTGTTGGGGTTTTCGTGGAAGTTTCCAAGATTCCCCCAGTGAAAGTGGAAAGCAAGAAAGACAGCCCAATGGAATCATTCGAAAAACCCTGAGATGGGGGGTGACGAAGTGGAGTTCAGAATTGACATGCAGGAGGTATGAAGTGACAGAGCATGCACGGCTTGGAGGATGAGAAAGACCTCGGGGGCTTGCGACAGCGACAGAAAAGGCTTTGGGCCTATTCCGCCGCCGTCCTGGAGTGTCGGTCGAAAGCCTGTAGGATGTTCGGTGGGAACCTGGGCCGTCATGATCACCCCTGGGGTCGCCTTGGGGTCTGCGTGGGCCTCTGTTGGCCGTTGTCACTTCCTCATCCTCCTCCTCCTCCTTCTCCTCCTCCTCCTCCTCCTCATCATCATCATCATCATAAGCATTCGCAGCATCATCATCATCATCATCATCATCATCATCATCAGCAGCATCATCAGCATCATCATCCCCATCCCCAACCCCATCAACAGCATCACCATCATCACATTCATCATCATCATCATCATCATCATCATCATCATCATCATCATCATCATCATCATCATCATCGTCATCCTCATCCTCATCCTCATCCTCATCCTCATCCCTCCTCCTCCTCCTCCGCCTCCTCCTCCGTCTCCCCCTCCTTCTCATCATCATCATCATCATCATCAGCAGCATCATCATCATCATCAGCATCATCATCATCAGCATCATCATCTTCACCATCAGCATCATCATCAATATCAGCATCATCAGCATTATCATCGTTGTCATCGTCACCATCATCACTATAACTAGCATCAACATCAGCATCATCATCATCATATTCATCATCATAATCATCATCAGCATCATGATCATCGTCGTCAGCAGTATCATCAGCATCATCAACATCAGCATCATAATCAACATCATCGTCATCACCATCACCATCATCATCATCAGTATCAGCAACATCGTTATCATCAGCATCACCACCAACACCACAATCACCATCAGTATCATCATCTGCATCAGCATCAACATCGTCGTCATCATCATCATCATCAGCAGCAGCATCGTAATCCTCATCCTCATCCTCATCCTCATCCTTCCTCCCTCCTTCTCCCTCTTTCTTCCTCCTTCTCCCTCCCTCTCCCTCTTCCCTCCTCCCTCCTCCGGCCTCCCGCCTCCCGCCTCCCGCCTGCCGCCTCCCGCCTCCCGCCTCCCGCCTCCCGCCTCCCGCCTCCCGCCTCCCGGGCCTCCCCCTCCCTCCTCCCGCCTCCCTCCCCGCCTCCCGCCTCCCTCCTCCTTTCCCTCCTTCCCTCCTCCCTCCCTTCCTCCCTTCCCTCCTCCTCCTCCCCCCTCCCTCCTCCTCCTCCTCCTCCCTCCTGCCTCCTTCCCTCCTCCTTCCCTCCTCCCTCCTCCTCCTCCCTCCCCTCCTCCTCCTCCCTCCCCTCCTCCTCCTCCTCCTTCCTCCTTCTTCTCCTCCGTCCCTCCTCCTCCTCTCCCTCCCTCTCCCTCCTCCCTCCCCCCTCCCCCCCCGCCACTCCCCCCTCCTCCCTCCTCCTCTGGACGCCTCTCGGAACTCTCCTGGGGCCTCTTGGAGGGCTCTTGGGCTGTGTATTGGCCGTGTTGGGCCCATCTGGGGCCACGTTGGGGCCATCAAGGCCGTCTTGGAGCGCCTTGGGGTCTCCCGCTCCCTCTCTGGGGCCCAGCTTGGGCTTGTCCTGGGGTCCTGGGGCTCTCTTGGGCCGCCCGAGGTTCGTCCTGGGCAGTCTTGGGGCTCTGTTGGGGGCATCTGCGGCGGTCTTGGGGCGGTGTTGGGGGCGTCGTCGGGCGTCGTGGAGCGTCAGAAGGTCGAAAAGCGAGACATCAAACAACATGTTTTATAACAGAAATCAAGACATTGGGCCTCTCCGGGCTCTCTCGGAATTTTCTTGAGGCCTCTTGGGCTGTGTACTTCCGGTCTGGAACCCATCTGGGGCCACGTTGGAGCTATCTGGGCTGTCTTGGAAAGCGTTTGTCGAAGTCCCCTGGGGGCTTCTGTGAGCGTCTGGGAGCTCTCTGGGGCAGTCTGGGAGCTCCACGGCACCTCCGGGGTAATATGGGAGCGGTCTCGGAGGCCCTGGTCCCCCCATGCCCCCTCCAGGTCGCGGCCCCGGGCGCCCAGGCCTCGTGCGCGGGTATGTATATATATATATATATATATATATATATACTAGAACCACGCGCGCGCTTCGCGCGCGCTTAGGTTCTCTTTCGGGGGCCTCTTGGGGGCCTCTCGGGGGCCTCTTGGGACGGAAAGCTCGACATGCCGGTTCGTATTTCCCATCTTGGGTCCCTCTTGGGGTCGTCCTGAAGCCCTCTTGGGCCGTCTTGGGCATCTCTCGGGCCGTTTGGGGGCTCTCTTGGGCCGGCTTGGGGGCCTCTTGGGGGCATCTTGGGGGCCTCTTGGGCCCTCTTGGGACGATGTTGGAGGGTTTTTGCGTAGTCTTGGCGTGTCGGAAGCCCGAAAACGCGAACAGCAAAAAAACAGCGAAGAACTCAATGAAAGTCGACTATGTTGGCCTCCTGGGGCCTTCTTGGAGGTTCTCTTGGAGCGTTCTTGGGGCCTCTTGGGAGCGTCTTGGGGGCCTCTTGGGCCATCATGGGGCCATCTTTGGCGGCTTGGTGCGCTCTCGGGCTGTCTTGGCGGCCTCTGGGCGCCCTCTGCGGGCGCCAAGGGGGGCTTCCGAGGCGCAGGGAGCGCCCTGGAGCGTTCAAATAGGCTCGCCGGCGCCGGGGACTAAAGTCGGGTGCGGGGGGGGTGGGGGAGTTTTGGAAAAGTGGGCTGCCCCTGGGCCCGGGGACCTGGACGCCCGGTATATATATGTATATATATATATATATATATATATATATATATATAAAAAAAAAAATATCCGCCGGCCCCCTTCTGGGGCCACCAGGCTGTAGGACCGTGATTCGCAGTTTCCTGTACCAGTCGTAGGTTGTAGTTTCCAGCGTTACAGTTCTGCTTCTTGCTGGTTACTGTAACTAGTTGACTTCTTGCTGGTTACTGTAACTAGTTGATTGACCGCGCGAGGGGGGGGGAGGCCCAAACAAGATTTTTAGCGTCTCCTGGGCGCGTTGTCTGAATTGCTGGGGGGGCTCGAAATCGACACCCCTCACGCAGATCCGCGGGGTCAGGGTCCAAAAACACAGGGGATTTGCCACATTTCTGAAATTCGGTGCCACCCCTCACGCAGATCCGCGGGGTCAGGGTCCAAAAACACAGGGGATTTGCCACATTTCTGAAATTCGGTGCCACCCCTCACGCAGATCCGCGGGGTCAGGGTCCAAAAACACATGGGATTTGCCACATTTCTGAAATTCGGTGCCACCCTTCACGCACATCCATCGCAAGGCGTGGTAACCCAAACTGCGAGAACTCCCTCGGCCCTTTAATCGCAAGGTGTGGTAACCAAGCCCGTAAACCATACACGTCTTACCAATCGCCAGGTGTGGTAACCCCTCTTGTGATCAGTTGGTTTTGCTGATTGCGAATCGGCTTCGCATGAAGTTTCGATACTGCTTCACGACAGCGCCAAGGCCTCATGACTTAGCTCTTCCATGGCCCATTCTCCGAGAGAGGGGGCCGGCGGCAGGGGGCGAAGCCCTTACGGATATATATATATATATATATATATATATATATATATATATATATATATATTTATACACACAGACACCCTCTGACGAATGTTGCATGTACTGCCAGGGAGGGCGACGGTGTATGAGGTGGCTGGCTCCGGGTGGTGATTTACACACCGCCACCCTCCACTAAAGCCCAGGAACGATCCAGTGGAGGGTCCCCTCTCCTCGGACGTCGCCTCGTCGCCCTTACTCACCCCCCGGCCTCCTGTCGCCTAACGCTGCCCCGTTTCGCTGTACTCGCCAGCGCAGTCACTCTGCATAGCCGCCGACGCCAAACGAAAAATATAGCTTCTTGCGGCGGATCATCGGAGCGACGAAAAGACATGGCTCTTACGCATGATGGCATGGCGACCTTTACGCGGTGGCCTGAGCGGGTCGCCGGCGCGGCACCCCACGCGCTCGAGCGAGCCTCACGCGGTCTAGCTTGTCTTTTATTGGGCGTCGCCCTTCTAACGGGAGCCGCACGGGAGGGACTGGTGCAGGGGGCGAAGCACGAGCCTGGAATCGACGATACATCCCCCACAGATCGGCGATGGGCCCCCCCCCACTGGGGAGGGGGCAATGACCTGGAATCGACGATACAGCCCCCACAGATCGGCAATGGTCCCCCCGATTTGGGAGCTCCGCGTTCCTGGGCAAATTCACAAAAAAGGAAAACTGCATAAACGTAAAGTTTCGGCGCTCCCGTCGGATCTCTTGGAGCCGCGCTGGACCCCCCTCCCTGGTGCGCGGAGCTCGCCAGGGGCGGCGCGGCAGGCGCCGCCGGGGGGGCTCAGCGCGGAGCCAAGAGATCCGCGCAGAGCGCCAACAGTTTACCCATCGGTCGGAAGAAGTAGGTAGAAACATGAAGTAGGAAGGCGTTGGAAATAGATTGGGTTTCCGCACGCCTCCTGAAGAGGAAGGAAGAGGGAAAGCCACTCGACTCTTGAAGTAGGAAGGCGCTGAAAGTAGATTGTAATCTGGGACTCCAGAAATATCTACTTTCAACGACCGGTGGGTATGCTTTTGGCGTCTTGTGTTCCTTCCTCGAGCGATGCATCCCCCGCAGATCGGCGATGGGCAGCCCGCCTGGGGAGCCCCGCGCTCCTGTAGAGGCCCCCTGCATGGGGCCCGAGCAGATGGGGCCGACGGACCGCGCCGAATCGCCGATGCCTCGGCGATGCATCTCGACGATGCACTGACGGTGCTCCGGCGACGTCGGCGGCGCATCGGCGAGGTCAGCGCGGAAAACGTCGGGCTCCACGTCGGGCAGCAGCGGCGATGCACCGGCGATGCACCGGCGATGCGGCGCGACCCTCCGACCCCCCATGCGCAGAAAAGCACGAGCAAAAACAGTCCGTCGTGAGTCCTTCAAGGTTCGAGCGGGGTCTGGGGGCACCGCCCATCCGCTGATGTCAAGCAGCAGTGGACGCTCCCCTCTTCAGCCCCCAGCAAGCGGGCGAGAGGGACGCGGTGAGCTTCGTGCAGGAGTGGCCCCACAGAGTGGAGGCCCCGGAGCAGGAGCAGACGAATCGAGGCGGAACCCCACTCAACTGTAGACAACAATCGGGTCGATGGCTCAATGCAGCAGCAAGCCTCTGTGCAGCCCTCATTGGCCTGGGCAAGTGTCGAACTGTGCGCCGCAGGCGCGACTGATGCCCACGCAGCTAGTACTCTGACTCGGCGCTGCCGTCGAAGAACCGATTTGTAGGTCGATGTAATTCAGCGCGCTCCTCCCCATCCTTTTCACGAAAGGATCGGATATCCAATGCCCTGCTCCACCACTGTTCTCGAAGTTCGCAGATTGATTCAGAGCGTCAATCAAAGGCTCGACGTGCCCGATCGGGAGAACGTAGAAAACGTCAGAAGTCACCTCTCTGCCTTCCCACTTTGATCGAAGATCCTTGTGGGCGACGTTTGTGGCGTTCCATTTCACACTGAAGGAAGTTATTGGTGCCCTGTACCGGAGGTCAAAGCGAGTCAGCACAATGGCATCGATTTCACTCTTATCTTGAAGAACTAGGTCGAGAACTTTAATGAAGCTGTCTACTATGCGTGGCAAGTACTCGTTCGAGAACTCATGGCGAACTGGACTCAGCTCGCGAAGGAGACGCTGGTCACGCTGTGAGCAGTTCGCGTCAACGTAAGAATGGAAGTAAGTCTTCACCCGTTGAGCCAGCAGCCACCAGCGGGTCAACCACGTTCTTTCGGAAATGCTCGGCGCTATTGAAGAAATCAGAACAACGGAGAGACCGAGACGCCTTGGTCACACCGTCGCGGAGCACGGCCCTGCGATGGTAGTCACCACGGAATGCAACTGCTATTTGCCGAGGTGGCTGGCAATTGTCGCACGGGCTGGTGCGCTGCCAGAAATTCCAACTCGGAGCCCAAAAATCGTCGCTCGGAGCCGGAAGTCTCCCGGGCCCTAGAGCCCAATCTTCATCAACGGCAAGATCATCGGCAATATGAACGTCGGCCAACTTCCGGTCCAAGGAGAGTTGCTGTTCTGGTCCACGCGCCTGAGAGTTCAGGGCCAAGCAATCGAGAGGCAGCGTGCTAGCCAAGACCGCAAACAATAGACACCTAGCGCCACGCCATATTATGGAACGACAGAAGGGAATGATAATGTGTGGCTACTGAAAATGTAAGGTAAGCAAGACTGCCCCTGAGCCCGAGCATCGAGGAGGTGGAAGTGGGGAAGGAGGAGGAGGAGGAGGAGGAGGAGTAGGAGGAGGAGGAGGAGGAGGAGGAGGAGGAGGAGGTGAGGAGGAGGAGTAGGGAGGAGGAGGAGGAGGAGGAGGAGGAGGAGGGAGGAGGAGGGAGGAGGAGGAGGAGGAGGAGGAGGAGGAGGAGGAGGAGGGGCCCCAAAGTTCCCCCTGTGGGAGGCCTAGAGAGTTCATGGGTAGGCCGGGGCTCGCCGGCGCCCGGAACCCGGGGGCGAGGGGGCGGCCCGGGGTGGTCGACGCTTCGCCCCTCCCCCCCCCGCTTGGGCAGCAGACGCTGGGAAGGTCTTCGTCGGAAGCACGAATATGGGAGGCCTGGAAATGGGCACCAACACCAACACAGGGTGTTGCCTCCACAGGGGGAAGATGATCCTGGATTTCGGTGTTGGTGGTAATATTTCGGCTACCTTGGAGGCCAGAATATTATCACCATCACCGGGATCGGGATCTTCTTCCCCAGGTGGAAGCAAACCGCCGATATTGGTGTTGGTGTCAACCTCTAGGCCTGCGACAATAGCTGGCCATCGCTCGGACGTCCACTCCCTGTGCTTTTGGTGGTTTCGTGCGTGGTTTTTCTCGCAGGGTCCTCGCCGAGGACAAAAGTGCACACGCCCGAGCGATGCCAAGAGGAAGGAAGAACAACACGTGGCATGGAGATAAAAGTTCGAAGCGCCGCGAGGACTTCTGGGATCCGCGATGGATTCCCCCTGCGCACGGCGCGCGGAGCGCGCCAGGCGCTGGCCCAGCGCCGATCCGAGGAGGCCGAGTGGACCTCCGAGTTGTTACAGGGCAGTTCTTAATACATAGGATGTTTTAAAATGTGTGATTCTGAATACATAATCACTTTACTAATAGATCAATGCATCAACTCATCGTTGTTTTTACTACTGAATTCTTTGATGTTAAAGCATTATCCCAGTGCGACCCTACCTAGGAGTTGGAGCCCCTAGGAAAGCAGCATTAGTAGTAACAGTAAAGCTAAGCTAAAGCTAAGATAAAGCTAAGCTAAAGCTAAGCTAAAGCTAAGCTAAGGCTAACCTAAGGCTAACCTAACACTAAGCTAAAGCTAAGCTAAAGCTAAGCTGAAGCTAAGCTAAAGCTAAGCTAAAGCTAAGCTAAAGCTAAGCTAAAGCTAAGCTAAAGCTAAGCTAAACATAAGCTAAAGAAAAGCTAAAGCTAAGCTAAAGCTAAGCTACATCTAAGTTGAAGCTAAGTTGAAGCTAAGCGAAAGCTAAGCTAAAGCTAAGCTAAGGCTAAGCTGAAGTTAAGCTAAAGCTAAACTGAAGCCAAGCTGAAGCTAAGCTACAGCTAAGCTAACTATAAGCTAAAACTAAGCTGACGCTAAGCTAAATCTAAGCTAAAGCTAAGCTAAAGCTAAGATAACGCTAAGCTAAAGCTAAGCTGAATCTAAGCTAAATCTAAGCTAAAGCTAAGCTAAAGCTAAGCTACAGCTAAGCTAAAGCTAAGACAACATTAAGCTAAAGCTAAGCTAAAGCTAAGCTAAAGCTAAGCTAAAGCTAAGCTAAATCTAAGCTAACACTAAGCTGAAGCTGCGCTAAAGCTAAGCTAAAGCTAAGCTAAAGCTAAGCTAAGGCTAAGCTAACACTAAGCTAAAGCTAAGCTAAAGCTAAGCTGAAGCTAAGCTAAAGCTAAGCTAAAGCTAAGCTGAAGCTAAGCTAAAGCTAAGCTAAAGCTAAGCTAACACTAAGCTAAAGCTAAGCTAAAGCTAAGCTAAAGCTAAAGCTAAAGCTAAAGCTAAGCTAAAGCTAAGGCTAAAGCTCAAGCTCCCAGGGGACTGGGGGAACCGCGGGGCGGGGACTGGGGGAACCGCCCGGGGCGGTTAGCACTGCCGGGCCCTTTAAGCAAAGAGAGTAAGAACCCTTCTAGGCAGAGCCTAGGTAGGGAATGATCCGCACGCGGAGCATGTATTAAAAAACGGCACTGTATGTTGATGTCACTGTTTGCCCCCCTGACTGAGAAAAATTGAACCCCATTGCAGGACTGGACCTAAACGTTGCTTCTCGTTCTGTGACCGATGTGTGTTTCGTGTTACTCGACCTGTTCTTCTGTACCTCCCTGCCAAACGAAAAACAGAGCACAGCCGAAGTCCAACAGAACAGCGTTCCGGTCCAGCCCTGCCCCATTGTGGAGCTGCTACGCCAGATTAGGCCGCGGGTTAAGCGAGCTTAGGCCAAATGAAGCTTGTCAAGCGGAACTAAGCCGGACCAGGCGGGATCAAGCCGGATTGAGCCAGACTTTAGACCAGGGCGAAGTCAGAATGTGACCTCCCAGGAGTTACATCCGAACCCCCCCCTTCATGGTCGACGCGTCGACCGCTGTCACCAGTCGGCGCCTCAGATCATCGCCGCCGTCCCGAGGAAGTAGAGGCCTCCTAGATGGGGTCGGAGTAGATGGGGTCAGAGAATCGCCCTGCATCGCCGATACATCGCCGATGCATCGGCAATGCATCGGGTTGGACCAGAAACGTCGGCGACGCACCGGCGACGTCGACGTGGAGAAAATTGGGCCCCACATCGAGCTGCATCGCTGATGCATCGCCGATGCATCGGCGATGCGGCGCGATCCTCCGACCCCATCTGCTCCGATCCCACGTCGGAGGCCTGGGTAAACATAACATGTCGGATGTCCCCGAGCAGGTCTTGGGTCGCCGCTGGAGCCCCCTTCCCTGGGGTGCGGAGCGCGCCGGGGGCGGCGCGTGAGGCTCTGCAGTGAGGTCCCAGCCCCGACCCAAGGAGTCTGAGCGGGCCTCCAAGCCTCCAACATGTTTTATGTTTACAGTGCGGCTGGATATCAAGGGTGCATGGGGAAACCCATGGCACGTGGCTGATGGCCAGTGCAAGGGCACCCTGAGAAAACGACTCGTCTGATTCGGGGAGCATTCGCGCAGTATCGATGACACGCCGCCGAGTGAAGCCAATCAATGTGTTACTATAAGAGAACACCAGGCCTTCCCTCCCGACATATTTCAGTGGCAACTCATGGGAACCTTCCATACCAGTGTGTCGGCTCAGACGGCGCAATCTCATCGACTCCCAGACGCGAATCGACACGAATCGACGCTAAGGACGGGATTGAGGGGGTAGACCAGGCCCCCATGACTTCTGCAACCGAAGACTTACATCATCCTCTTCGACTGCATGACGTTTTCCTCCTTCGAGCCCCAGCTCGCGGCGCGCACATAGGGGGTAACGAGGGGGAAGCCTTCTCAGAAGAAGGCTGCTTCTTAGAAGGCGGCGGCCTTACATCGACAGACAGGGCCCGCGCCTTCTATCGGGGATGGACAGAACCCCCTTTAGCAAAACGTGGTTTAGTGAAAACGACCTCGGGCCCAAACCCGGCGGGCGCAAGCCTGGAAAATAACGGCCACGGCGCCCTCTCGAAAGCCGAAAACGGACAATTCACTAATCGACGTGTCACTGTTGGGGGTTCTGTCCAGCCCCGATTCTACTAAGCAGCAGGGGCGTTTCGAAGAAGGATTCCCCCCCTCCCCCTACCTCCCCGCTGCGCGTGGCTGATTCTCCCCCTTCGAGCCACAGGGGGGGTCTTTCTGGACCCAGGTGACGATGGGCAGATTTCCCACCACCACCGCCACAGATAGGAGAGGGGGACGGAGGAGGAGGCGGAGGGGGAGAAGGAGGATAAGGACAACCTCGCCAGCCTCCCTCCTCCCCAGCCCCGCCTATGATTGTAGAAGGATTGCAAAAAAAGGATTGCAAAAAAACGAAGGATTGCAAAAAAGCGAAGGATTGCAAAAAAACGAAGGATTGCAAAAAAACGAAGGGTTTTGTTGCAATCTTTCGTTGCAATCCTTCGTTCAAGTGGTGGAGAGTTGGCCCAGCACTTGAGCCCCAGGGGGCCTTTCTGGACCCAGGCGCCCTCCCGCAGGCACACCGCGACCTCGCGCCCCATCCGGCGGCAGGCCTGGCCGGGCCGCGCCGCGCGGCCGCGTCGTCGAGCGGCCACGGATCGGGCCGCGCCCGCACCGTCGAGACCTCGCATCGGAGCCCGAACGCTTGGGTCAGGTCGGGCAAGTCCCCCCACAGGCATATCTGACCTCGGAGGGACGATTTGAAGAACATGCACCCAGAGCGCCCCGCAGATGCAGATAAGAGTGAGGGGGCGGTGGGGGCGTCGGCAGGCTGCGAGGCTCTGGAGAAGCCCGCCGCAGGCGCCAAAGTTTCACAAATTATGCAACAAGCCCGCCGCAGGCAGATTTTGGAGGGGGAAAACTTTGCAAAACAAATGTATACCGACATTGTGAACATAGTGCAAACATCGTCGCCCAACTACGTGATTCGACCATTCTTGAGTACTCCTCCTGCGGAAGGACATGCCCGGGACCAGCGCTTGGGATCGCTGGTCCGGCTCGCGCTTTTGAAGGCCAAAGAGCTGAGTGCGCTGAAAAGGGGGGGGGGACAGGACGACCGGGGGAGGCGCATCATGGACCGAGGCACGTGCGCGGAGGAAGGGGCGGGGAAGCCAGGCTGCATGCTGAAAGATGAGAAGGGGGCCGTGAACACAAACAGTCCACACTACTCTCGTCCTCACGCCCCTCGTGAACCCCCCTCAGAGAGGAACTGTGTTCGTGTCGGCTCGGATCGAGATCGGAATTCGGAATCAACACGTGGAATCGGCGTGGCACGCCCGGAGTGGGCACGGGAGAAAGTGCACGATGCCCAGCAGCAGATGCTGCCCAAAACATACCACAGGGCCGTCGTTGGACATGCGACCACGTGCCCGAAGTGCACTACATCCGCTGCGACACCGACACCGGATCCTGCTATACACTGGCAAGAGCTGCTGCTAATCTTGGCACGCCTCCCACATGGGAGACAAAACAAATGGGTCGGAGGATCGCGCCCGATCGCCGATGCGTCGCCGATGCATCGGCGAAATCGGCAACGTATCGGAGACGTCGGCGTGCAAGAAATCGGGCTCCACATCGAGCCCCGCATCGCCAATGCATCGGCGATGCGGCGAGATCCGTTGACCCCAGCAATTTGAATCTCGTCTGAGAGGCCCTGGAAATCCTGCTCAAAACAGGCAAAAACTGCTGTCGGTCTTGGCCCCCATTCTTTCCGTAACCATTTCTGTCGTGCCGCGTGCAGAGAAAGGAATGGAAATGATTGGCACGACGACCAACAGCGGCCCCTGCCCACTTTGAACAGGATTCGCTGCCAGTGTCTCGGCGAATGTTACTCACTTGAGGCGACAAATCGCCTGCCCAACAGCGGCCGCTGTCGGTTAGAGAAGGCATCTGCTGACGGTCTTTGTCTACGTTCTTTCCGGGGGGACGTGGGACTTGGGATCGGGGGACTCGGGGAGGCCAGACGGGGCCATCTAAAAAGTTACAAGACGCAATGTGATCTTTGACGAAGGTTCCTGCTGCAGACATCCTGCGAACAAAAACTGGACCGTCAAGATGCAGGACGGGCCCGCGAGAAGGTGGGCCAATCCGAACTTAACTCTGGCGAACTCGAGCCTCACTGCGGGCAAGCCTTGTGTCCTGACCCCCTGCAGCTTGGAGGTCTGGGTTCCCTTCTCCAGAAACCTGAAGCGCACAGGAGATTGATGAGCACCTGGCTCTCGAAGGGCCCCCCTCCTAAAACAAAACCAAGACGCACTGGATATGGATATAAATAGCAAGTACGGACACGCTTAGGCGGCCAAGCACGCTCGACAAGCACCCACACAACCGCGAGCTCAAGGCTCGGTATCCGGGCACACCTGAGACATCAGCCGGCACCTGCCCGCTCCCCTACCCGCTTCACGACGTGAACTCTGCCATTGCCCTCCCCTCCAACGCTTCCCCGATGCTTGGGCCAACTTGGCGGCGCGCACAAGGGGGTGGGGGGGGGGGGAGGGCTTCTTAGAAGCACCCCTGCTTCTTAGAAGGCGCCGGCCTTACATCTATAGAGAAGGCCCGCGCCTTCTAAGAAGCAGGGGTGCTGCTAAGAAGCCCTCCCCCCTCCCCCCACCCCCCTCTGCGCGTGGCTGACCAACTTCGCTCGTGCCGCAGATCGGACGAGACCGCGAGGAGCCTTGCGCGGCCGCCGGTGCGCGGGGGGGCGCCGCGGGGGCCACGCCGGCGCCGGCGCACGGTGCGGCCCCTGCAACCCCGTGACGCCCCGCGGCCCCGGCGGACCCCGCGCTTGAGCCGCCGCCTCCTCCTCCTCCTACTCCTTTCCCTCCTCCACCTCCTCCTCCTCCTCCTCACCCTCCTCCCCTCCTCCTCCCCTCCCCCTCTTCCTCCTCCTCCTCCTCCTCCTCCTCCTCCTCCTCCTCCTCCATTCGCTGTCCCTATAGAAACTTTCTCCCTGTCGCACCCCGAGGCCAATTTTTGGGGCGGGCTCGGCGCTTCGCCTGAGAATCCCTCATCATTTACAAACCTGAGGCTTACACAGTGGCAAGATGGAGGGCGGGTGGACTTCAAAATGTGGCTCTCGCCTTCGCGCCGCGCACATTCGTTCAACAAAAATTGCAAAGTTTTGCGGATTGAGGGCGGGTGGTTTTCAAAATGTGGCTCTCGCCCTAGCGCCGCGCACATTCGCTTCAAATATTTGCAAGAGCTTCACGGATTGAGGGCGGGTCGTTTTCGAAATGTGGCTCTCGCCTCAGCGCCGCGTGCACTCGTTTGAAACAATGGCAAGAGTTTGGCGCATTGAGGGCGGGTGGTTTTCGAATTGTGGCTCGCGCCTTAGCGTCGCGCACAGTCGCTTGAAAACTTTGCAAAAGTTTCACGGATTGAGAGCGGGTCGTGTTCAACATGTTTGTCTCGCCGCAGCGCCGAGTGCACTCGTCAGAAAAGTGCAAGAACATCACGGATTGAAGGCGGCTCCTTCTCGAAATGTGTCTTTCGCCGCCGCGCCGCGTACGCTCGTCTGAAACATTTGCAAGAATGTCGCGGAGTCCCATGATCAACGGACCAGAAGTTGTGATTTGGAAAGATTCAGGCTGAGGGTGCAACAATTACGTTGATTCGCGGTGTTGAAATCCCAAGAATCGTGTTCTGCCGCGATTTAGGATCGCCAAGACGCAACAGTCAGGTTGATCCGTGGCGTTGGAATCCCGAGAACACTGTGTTGGCATGCTTCAGGGTCTTCAAACGGTTGCCTTCCAACGAGGCAATCCCCTCAGTAGAAATGAACCGGTGTAGGGGCATGTGAAGAGTGAGCTTGGATGGAGGTTTTCTTCCAACATCATTGATGACTCTTGGGTTTACACTGGTCCTCCTCCTCTCCCTCCTCCTCCTCCTGCTCCTCCTCCTCCTCCTACTCCTTCTCCTACTCGGGTCATTTCAAGATCACGCTCGAAAATGTTGGCTGTTCTCGGGCTTTGGGAGCCCCTGCCAAGCCCCGGAACCATAACAAAAACGACTCGGGACGAAAAAGTGGTCCCCGGAAAAAGGGCCGACCTGCTCCTTCCCAGACCTTCGACGAAATGAGTTGTGCGATCTAACAAATTGTTCTTCGTTTCAGCCTTCAGGGGCCATGATCAGGCCTTGCAGCCATCACAAAGAGATCCACTGCGCAAAACTACCAGTGGGGAAGGGGTCCAGGTCTCTGGGGCCGCGGATTGAAGAATACAATTCATGGGCCTCCTCACCCCCTCCTCCACTTTCCCTCATTCCCCCTCCTCTTTCCGCCCCCCCTCTATCCCGCCTCTTCCTCCTCCTCCTCCTCCTCCTCCTCCTCCTCCTCCTCCTCCTCCTCCTCCTCCCCATCATCACCATCACAATCACCATCACAATCACAATCACCATCACCAGCATCAGCATCACATTCAGCATCAGCACCAGCACCAGCACCAGCATCCGCATCAGCATCAGTTTCAGCATCACCATCATCATCACTATCAGCATCACCGCCATCATCATCACCATCACCATCACCATCATCATCGGCATCATCATCATCATCATCATCATCATCATCATCATCATCATCAGCATCATCATCAGCATTATCATCATCATCATCATCATCGACTACATACCCGACCATCCCAACCCGAAGACCTGAATTTCGGGTTCGAGGGGGTACGGGTTCCATCTGCGTTTTTGTTGTCCAAGTCCCCCCAGCCAGGGCCACCCCCACTGAACATGGAGGGTAAATTGAGGTTTTCGGGTTTGGTTCGGATGTTTTGGAGGGTGGCGAATCAGTATCATCATCATCATCATCATCATCATCATCATCATCATCATCATCACCACCATCATCATCGCCATCACCATCACCATCATCACCATCATCATCACCACCATCACCACCACCAACAACATCATCACCATAACCATAACCATAAGTGAAGCATAAACATCAACATCAATCTCATCATCATCTTCCACAATCCTCATCCTCCTCCCCCCTCCTCGCTCCTCGAACCCCCCTCCTCGCCGTCCTCATTTCTCCCCCTCGGCCACGACGAGGTCGCGACGCCGGCCGCGCCTGCCCGGCCCGCCCACGCCAGCCGCGGCTCCGAGAGGCCCGCAGGTGCAGACTGGCCTGGCGCAGCACCGGAGAGAACTGCAGAGGCCCATGTCAAAGATGCGGACGCCGGGGCACTACTTCTAAATTTGCGTTGTTCCCATCGTACTTGGGGACCACGTCCCAGAAATGATTTCGAGCACCCCGGAAAGGATCGAAGCAACGCCGAACGAGTGGCGCCTCCCGGGGCCCGACACGTGAGGACCCTCCAGTCTCGGTACTTCCTTGGTGCTCGAAAGTCTTTTTTGGTGGTCAAGGCTACAATAGGTAGGAACATCGTACGTACATCTAACTCTCGGTCTGGGTCTGGCTCGCCCCGACCAGCCACAACTGGGGGAGCTGTGGTCCTGACCCCCTCTGGGGGAACCCCTCGCGTCGACGACCTCTCGAGAGGGGTGTCGAAATCCATGGGCCCCCCCCCGGGGGGTAAGGACCACCGCTCCCCCCGCTGTGGCTGGCCTGTCGTCGCCGCCGCGGTCGCGGTCGCCGTCGCCGTCGCCGTCGCCCGTCAGGGTTCCAGCGTGCGCGCGGGGCGGTGCCCCTGCGGGGTCCATCGTCCCGCCCGCCATGCTCGTGGGTCTGAACGAGATGTGGGCAGGAGAGGCCTCTGACTAGGCAACTTCTGAGGATTCGGCCCTTACGTAGGCGCCCCCGTCACCGACAGGACAAGCTGCGGCGCTCTCCCCCCCTTCATTTCTGCTACTTCTCCTCACTCTCTCATTCCTCCTTTCTACTTATCATCCTCCCCGTCACCCTCGTCCTCGTCCTCGTCCTCCTCCTCCTCCTCCTCTTCCTCCTACTCCTTCTCCTCGTTCTACTCCTCCTGCTCCTCCTCCTTCTACTCATTATGACGCCATCCTGCGTGCCAAACTTATGTAAATCGAGTTGGCACCACTGCCCTCCCTTGTGGTCACGGAGGTCCGCAGCAGCAGGGAGAGGACGAAGAGGAATCGAGAGTCAGCGATCAGGGACTCTGGGACGTCTCCAGGAGGAGGAGGAGAAGGAGGAGGAGGAGGAGGAGGGGGAGGAGGAGGGGGAGGAGGAGGAGGAGGAGGATTTTTTGACATCAACCGTGGCAAAAAGAGCGACGCCGAGCGGTCGTCGCCCCCTGCTATCTGGCCTGGAGCAGGCCAGCGAGCAGTGAAAAGGTGACAAGGAAGGCAGGCGCGAAAGCCACGGGGCGATTTCCCACAGGAGGGGAGGATCCCTTGTGGCTAACCGCCTGCCCCCCAAAGCCCACGGCCAGAGAAGAATGAGGTCAGGGCGAGACGCACACACGCTCAGAGGACGCATGCTGCGTCTCTTTAGTCTGGGTCATCAGACTGTGGTGCAGCGCCGACGGCGAGCGAGGCCTCGTCCTCTTCAAGGATTGCGGCGGCTCGATGACGCCCAGACGCCCCAGCCGAAGAGGCTGGCCCAGGCACCTGCCGCGTGGCCTGCTGGGAGGGACTCTCACCAGGCAGGCCAAGCAAGAAAAAGGCTGTTTCCTCTTCCGCGTCTCGCGGTTCAAGAGGGAGAGGAGTTGGGGCAGCAGCAACGACGGTGCACCACAGATCGGACGAGGGGCCAACGACTCGATCTGGCTGCTGCCCCAGTGGGAGAGCTGACTGTGGAGGGTCGACCTCCAGCTCCACGCCAGCTGGGACTGATGCCCCCCCTGCTGCAGTGACTAGCCTCCGCACCAGCTTGGCTAGCCGCAACTCCCTTTCTTGGTCGGTGAGACGTCGAGGCCGCTCCTCTTGCTCCAAGTCTTCATACCAGGGGCCTACCTCGACTGAAACGCCTTTGCGCTTGGGGTGGCGTCCCGCCCCCACAGAAATCCAGGCAGACTTGGCACACCCACTCTGTGGTTGGCCCTCACACTGTCTAAGTAAATTGCGAGGCTGCCCATGAGAGGAATAGGCGTAGCATCGCATACAAATAGTGAGGGCAGCACCATCAGAGCATAGCAAGGCAATGCAGTTATGCCTAAGGGCAGTAAGCACCGCGGACGTCAGCTTGGGATCTCTGAGGCACTTCCCAAGGGCGGGCGGGTCGAGCCCTCCAGGCCGAGAGCCGTCGGGGTTCGTCCGCGGTACGCCCTTAGCAACCTTGAGACATTCAATGCACTGCCAAAACGAGGAAACCCGAGTCCACTGATGGGACCTCGGCTCGAACTTGGGCCTGGGGGCTTGGGGACGAGCGGGACCCCAGTAAGGTTGAGCCGAGGCCACTCTGGCATCAGCTCGGTTGAAAGACGCATAACACACTGGGCGATAGAGAGGCATCGCTCAAGCCATACCACATCCTCGGGGTCAGGTTGCGGGTGGCGGGCAAGCGAGCTTTTTGCGACAACATCTGCAAGGTCATTGCCTTGCTTCCAAAACCGCTCCAACACCGTGAGGTCACTGGATTCTATGGAGGAGGAGGAGGAGGAGGAGGAGGAGGAGGACGAGGAGGAGTCGAGAGTCGAGAGTCCAGGCCTCCGACGCCTCAGGGGATCTCCCAAGGGGACCGCGTGGCTGACCGGCGCGGGGCCTCCTGGGCAGGGGGCGAGCGGTGGGAGAGGGCGAGTGCAGGACGGAGACGGTCGGCCAGGCAGTCAGACAGGCAGGCAGACAGAGAGAGACGAGGAACGGAGACAGAGAGAGAAGAAGAACACTCTCCCAGAAGAGGAACTTGGGCAGCCGTGAGTGCAGCCCGCGGCGAGCCAGTGGATGCCTCTGGCGCGCTGGGATGTGGGCAGTCGGTCAGTACAGGTCATCGTGCCACCACGGGCAGCGCCGACCGTGGAACGAGCGGCCCTCTCTGGCCACGGCGAGCCTCGGCCAAGAGTCGGCCCCCCGATCAAGATCTCAGAGACGACAGGCAAACCAGAGCGTCTGCTGCGCCCGATGTGGTACTCATCTTATCGTCTTACATGCGCGTTCTGAAGACCTTCCTGGAGCCATTCGCTCCACTCGTGCACCGGTGCTGCGTCGAGCGACCGTCGACTTGAGTCGAATCGGAGTCCAACTTGAGCCGTGCCAGGGTCGAACTAGAGTCGAACATGTCTGTCAGGCGGGCCCCAGGAAAGCTCAAACCGAACAATTCGACTCGACGCCGGGGATAAAAACGACGACGTTTTTTTGGTCTGGGGGGGGAACCTTGTCTGTCCCGTCGCGCCCTTATCCGTACGAATTCGTGTCGGATCCATGTCGGACTCGTCGATGAGGATGGGGGTGAGGATGGGGATGAAGATGGGGATGGGGGTCGGTCAAACGATACTGAGGACAAGCGAGGGCCCCCCGAAGATGCAGCGCAAACGACGAGGAGGCCAGCGAGAAGCCCGAGGTGACTATGCCGAAACGCCAGCCGCGCGGCTTCCCGCAGATCGCCGGGCGGCGCGGGCGGCGCTCAGCGCAGGAGGACGACCAAGGCGCTGACGTTGTCGCTGCCCTTGCCCTGCGCCGCGCCCAGGGGCGTCTCTCTGAGGCCGCCCGGACTCATGTCAGATTGAGGAGGCCGATCGATCATTCATTGTCCCTGGATGCGTGGCTGAACAGAATTTCGTGGTGAGAATTCTGCTTGTGGCGTTGTGGCTCTCTCGGGACGGCTCTCGCAGCTCCCTTGAGCTGTTCTTGGAGCCTCGTTGGGGACTTCTTGGGGCCTCTCAAAGATCGGGGGTATGTTGGGGGCCTCTGGGGGGTCCCGGAGGCCTTTCAGAGGTCTCTGGAAGCCTCCTGCTCCCGCTCTTGGGCCCATATTGGGCCTGTTCTGGGGTGGTCTGGGGCTCTCCTGGGCGCCTCTTCGGCAGTCTTGGAAATTTCTTGGCCCGTCTTGGGGCCGTCCTGAGGGTCTCTTGGGTAGTCTTGGGGCGGTCTTGGAAGCATCTTCGGCGCTCTTGGACCGCTGGAAGCTCGAAAACGCAACAAACCAAAAACATGGAAAACAACCAATGAAGATTTACGATGTTGGCCTCTTCGGGCCGTCCCCAGACGCCCCTCGGACCTCTCTTGGGGTCTCTTGGAGGCCACCTGGGAGCCTCGAGAGCCGTCGAAAGGCTGACTTGGGCTGCTTGGGAGAGTCTTGGGCCATCCTTTTGCATTGTGGGGGCTCCTGGGAGGCGTCTTGGGGGTCACCTGGAGCGCTGTGGAGGCTCCCCGGAAAGGCCAGGGGAGCGATACTGGGAGCGTCCCCGAGATGCCAAGGAGAGGTGTGGGACCCGGGGCCGGGGGGGGGGGGCGGTACTTATTATCTATATCTCTCTTCATATAGTGTACACATATATGTATATATATATATATGTATTATCTATACATACATACATACCTACCTACATACATACATCAAGACATACATACAGACATAGAGACATACAGACATACGGACATACATAGATGGACCAGGGTCTTGCCCCCCTCACACCCCCACATGCTGATGCCATCGCCCCCACCCACCCCCGCGCGATGGCCCCCACTGAGGTACTGTGAGTGTGGCGTGTGGCGTGGTACTGTGGTATTGCAGGAGAGCTCCGGAGGACGTCGTCGTCGCCGCCTTCGCTGTCGTCGTCGAAGGGCTCCAGAGGTCGGCGGCGCCGCCGCCGCCGTCGCCGTCGCCGTCGTCGGCGTCGCCGTCGTCGTCATCGTCGGCATCGCCGCCGTCGGCGTCGGCGTCGTCGTCGTCGTCGTCGCCGTCGTCGCCGTCGCCGTCGTCGTCGCCGTCGCCGTCGCCGTCGCCGTCGTCGTCGCCGCGGTCGTCCCCACCCCCCCGTCTCATCAGAGGGGGGGGGGCCGAGGGACCCTGAGACCGTGGGCGGGAGAGGCCGTGGGGCGGGAGCCCAGGATCAAACATACATACGTACACACATACACACATACATACATACACACATATGTAGATACACACATCTATAGAGTGACTCTCTGACCGTCACCGTACGAATCAATCCAGGGGCCCCAAGAGGCTTCCAGGGTGCTCTTCAGAAGCACATTTGACGCCTCTGGGGGGCTGTTTGGGCGTCTCTTGGGGCCTTTTGTGGGCTGAGGCCTGTTGGGGGGCTCTCTGGGGGCCATCGGGGACTCTCGGGGGCCGTTTTGGCGACTCCGTGGGCCTTCTTGGGCACCTCTTGGGCCGTCTTGGGGCCCTCTTCGGCGCTCGTTGGTGCTTCTTGGGTGCCTCTTCGGCCGTCTTGGGGCGATCTGGGGGGCGCCTTGGGCCGTGTTGGAGCGTCGGGAAGGCGAGAAGTCGTTGATGTTGTAAACGTGCGTATTACAAAAGGAACGAGTTTGGCCTCTTGGGGCTCCCTTGGGAGGCCTCTTGGGGCGCTCTTGGGGCGCAAAGGGGGGCCTCATGGATCGTACTGGGGCCATCGCGGGCGGCTTGTAGCCCTCTTGGCCTGGCGCGGGGCCCTCTGGAAGCCATCAGGAGCCGTCTTGGGCCCTCCAGGCGCGCTCTGGACCCAGCGGCCCATACCGTGCTCGAAGTCTAGCAGGATCAGCTTTCTAAGTGCATGGGTACTCATTGTATCGGTACAAGTATGCATATGTACTTATGTGTATCTATGTGTATATACATAGATGTATGGTGTGTATATATATATGTATAAGTATGCATGTATGTTTGTATGTATGTATGTATGGATCGATGCAGGATGTGTATGTATGTGAGTGAATGTATGTATGCATGTAGGTGGTTGCGTGCATGCATACGTGTGTGTGTGTGTTACGAATGTATGTATGTATGTACGAGTGTAGGCATGGTTATGAATGTACGCAAACATGTATATGCATGAGTGCAGGAGTGCATGTATGAATGTGTGTATGGATGGTTGCATGTGTGTATGCATGCGTGTATGGAGGCACGCATGTCTGCATGTTTACGCGTACATACTCATGCACGTTTGTACGTACGTGCGTACGTAGGGAGGTATGCTGGTAACGATGGGTGTATGCCTGCATGTACGGTTGCATGTATGTGTATGTGCAGAAACATGTGTAAGAATATAAGTGCATGCCTATAGTTGCACACTTATGTATGAACATATACATGTGAATGTCTGTGGATCCATCCATTTACAAGCGAGAGCTGACATACTATATGAAGATGAAGAAAACGTGTGTGCGTGATCTGCACGGCATCTCGCGGCCCTCACCTGGCCCAGGCGTCCCTGTCTGTCCAGCACCCTGCCTTTTTCCTTCTTTCCGATGCGAGTCGCAGAGACTTCGAAAGATCTGAAGGGTTATGCTGAACGTGTTTTTACCGCCTTCCCCCTCCTCTTCTTCATCATTACAACGAACATTTACTGGGTGGTGCGATTGCGTTACAGCTCCACTGAAATAGTGACCAACAAGTGGATCGAACTTGAAATAACAAGGTACCAATCACGCGGATTCAGCCGACAAGTTTTTACAAAAACAAGTGTCGAGCGAAGAGTGGTGGCACACAAGACAACTTGAGCAGAGAAGTGTTTGTCCAACACACTTGCGAGTACAAGTCCGCCAGTGTGGCCAAAACCTCGCACAAGACCGAGCCAACACAAGACCGCACCAGACATCCCGCGCACGGCCTCGCACAAGACCTGTGGGACCACTTTCTGTTACACATCGTAGACCTACTGCCCCAGAGGAAAGCAGGGTTGAGAGAGCGCCCCCTACCAATCTTGGCATGGCCCTCACACGGATATCGTGTCACCTGGTAAGATCCACTTTCGGGCCGCAGGGCAACATTTGCACGGCACCCCTCCTCCTATCTCGGCACCGCCCTCACACGGATGGTGTCCCAGAGAGATGCAGTTTCACGCGCACCCTCAGAGGGAGAACGGTATGTCCAGAAGGCAAGTGAACGATATCCTTATTCAGCCACATCCGCAGCCTCGAGGTAGCGCAGCGCTGGCCCAAACAAGGAGCGATAATCACATCACGTCACGCCACGTCACCCCACAGGGAGCTCGACCGAAAGCCCCAGAGCAAAGGTCCGCATCCCGCCGCACCGCCCGTGTCCGCACACCCCTGACCTGGATCGTGAGGTCGAGGCGTCTTGGGTACCTCTCCGGGGCCTCGCGGCGTCTTTTTCCATAGCCTCGTGGAGCCCGGAGGTGGATCGTGAGATGGGGGCCTGTGGGAACCTCTTTGGAACGCCATGCAGGATTGTCACGCGAGACGTCTCATACGCTTCCAGGGCCCTCATTTGGAGCCCCCTGGAAGCATGTAGGGAGCGGGCCTCCTGTGAGTCCCTTGGGGAATCTGGGGGGCGTTTTCGGTGTCTCTCGGCATCCTCCTGGGGCCTCCTGGAAGCGTCTTGGAGGCTTCCAAGCATGTGTTGGGGGGGGGGGGGGAACCGCGCCCCTGAAGATAATGCCCCACGACCCGTTCACCCTCTCGAGGCCCTCCCTTGGGGGGGCTACCTCGGGGCCCCCTTGGGCCGTGTTTGGGGTCCCGTCAGCGGTCTGGGAGCCTCCTTTGGGCGCCTCTTGGACCGCCTTAGAAGCTGTTGTCAAAAACGTGTATGGCCTTTCTGGGCTTTGGTCGGGGGTCGTCTTTTGGCCGTTTGGGGCAATTCTCGGGCCCTCCTGGCCCGTCTTAATGGGCTGTGGTCTTGAGGGCCTGCTAGGGCTCTCTTCGGAGCATCTTGGGGCCCTCCTTGAGCCGTATTGGAGCCATCTTGGGTTGTCTTGGGGCATTATTGGCGTTCTCTTGGACAGTCTTGGGGCGGTTGTTGGGGCCTATTGGGCTGTCTTGGCGCGATGTCGGAGGCCGTCAGAGCCGTCTTGGGCCGCTCCTGGCCCGAACAGGCGGGAAACTCAAAACCCTTCAAAATCAAAGAAAATTACAGTATGTCGCCTTTTCGGGGATCCTCGTGGGGGTCTTCTTGGGGGACTTGGGCTGAGCCGTCGTAAAACCGTCTTTGGCTGTCTCGGGGCCTCCTGGGCGCCTTTTTTTTATTGCTTTCCCGCGGGTAGCCGAATTCCTGCGTTCGGCTTGCAGCAGTGGTGCCGCAGAGAGATTGGCAAGGAAGGTAATCATAGATGACCCGCTACATTACATCATCTGTGCGCTGGGCATCGAGGATTGGGCAAACAGGCTCAGCATAGCTTGTCAGAGCCTCCTGGGCCCACCAAGCCCAGGGCGCCCCCGAAACCACAAATAAACGCCTCCATCGCCTCCTCCACCTCCTCCCTTTCCTCCTCAGATCTAGCTGCCCCTCCCTTGGTCTACAGCGTGCACCTTGCAGAAATGTATGGCCGCGGCCCGACGCGGGCGCCGTGGCGCGCGCGCTCTGCGAAATTAATCCACACTCTCGTCGTTGTCGTCGTCGTCGTCGCCATCGTCGTCGTCACGGTCATCATCTTCGCACTCCGCAGCTGATGTGGGTATAGCGGCGGCAACTCAGGGACGCGTAGCAACGCCCCTCACGGACGCGTAGAAAAAAGACCAGCGATTTGCAACGCCCTGCCGATGGCTGGCTGACAGGGTCGAGAGGGGGAAGATTGCCAATACCACTACGCCTGAACAAGCTCGATTTGGGGCCCCGATCTTGGGTGATACACAGAATGAGCATACAAGGGTTTGGTCGTACTGGTCAGCTTCCCTCGCTCCCTACAGGCGGATGAACAGCACGCAGCATGCCGCGACGAGAGCCCACAAGCATTATATGCCTTGATACCGTGCTTCGAAGTAAAAAGTTGTCTCACAGGCGGCTTGTGACGACAAGAGGCCTTCAAGGCACACATCGCACCGAACGGTGCAAAGGCGGGAACCTCGTGAACCCCTGACGCTGCACAAAATTCAGGGCGACCTTATGCTCTGGCACAGGAGGGGTAGGAGTAGCAGTATTAGTAACCGTAGAAGGGTAAAGATACGCCCGCAACATCGAATGACCGCGAAAGGACGGACTGCATCCATGACCAAAAAACGCTGCAGATGCACTCAAACCTGGAAGAAATAACACGAGCCATGCAGACTCCTGCTGCGCACAACCTTGAGTAAGCAGAGACCCGGACGACGGCTACGCAATTAGGCCGTGGTCTGTGCTCAGCCCAAGTGCTCTTCCTCCTCCATCTCCTCCACAACTCCACCTCCTCTTCGTAGCCATTTTGGCTCAAGTACGAAACCGTCGCCCTGCGGCTTCGTCCTTGTCTGCTGCCGAGGGGCAGGCCCGAGTTGTTGCGCCTGCAGCAAGCTTCTTCAGTCTTTCTCGCACCTGGCTCTGGCCGAGCCTGGAACCATTCCGTCTTTTGTGAGCTCCTGCTGGAGCAACCCGCTGTTTCCCTTTCTGCGCGGGAGATGGCCTGGTACTATGCACCCTGGGTCAAGCAACCTCGCCGCAATGGAGGTCGTGTTTCCAACGTTTCCAAAGGCCAGCACAAACCGTACCGTGTGTGCTCGAAGTGCGGGCATTGGGAATATGTTTCGCACGGCCATTCCTGTTGTTCTAAATGCCAAGGCGAGTATTATGTTCTTTCTGACGGTGGCGTACGTGGTACTGATGAAGGTCATGGCTATGGCCGTGGCAAGTCTAAAGCCAAAGGAGATGGAGCTTCGTTCGATGCTGAACTCGAGCGGCTTGCTGCCCTATTCCCTGAACGTGCTGAAGCTCTACGCGGTGTTGGTGTTGTTGTCCCACCTCCGCCTCCTGAGGTACCCGCCTGGTCGGACAACGACCTGGATAAGAAGGTTGCGAAGCGTCGCACTGCCCTCGCCATGGCCGTTGAACGTGATTCTAAAGCTGAGCGGCTGGCTCTGTGCGATGTCGAGCAGAAGCTGGCTGCAGCGGTTCGGCACAAGGAGGCTTTGGCTAAGGCTGAAGCTCTGCATGCGGAGGCGGTCGGTCAGCTCGAGCAAGCCGCAGCTGCTCACCGTGCCGCATATGGTGAGATGGATTCATTCGACCCAGTGGAGCATCGTAAGCAGATGTTGGCCGATGAACAAGCTGAACGGGAAGTGGCTGTCCGTGCTCAACGTGATGCAGCTGCTGAAGCTGCCCGCGCCCAGGCTAGGCAACCAGAACAAGCAGGTGCAGGTGGTCGCCCGTCCCAAGGGCTCCCAGCTTCGCGCTTCGCGCTGCGCGAAGCGCGAAGTGCGAATAACTTCGCGCTCTCGCGCCGCCTCCCAGGGGAGAAGAGTAGGATGAGGAATCGGAGCCGAACCGCGAAGCGCGAAGCGCGAATAACTTCGCGCCCTCGAGGGCGCCCTTGCCGTCCCCTGTCCATTCTGCTGCTCCTGCAGGCGGTGGTGATCGAGAGCCACCTGCTGGCCGCGAGCCTGGGCAAGTACCTCCTGTCCCTGGCAACCTTCACAGTATGGATGAAGCTGCTCTCCGCGCCGGGTGCACTCAGCACCGCCAGCGTTTCGAGTTCTGGCAGCAGATCAAGGCCTTTCAAGCTCAAAGTGATGGCGGTGTTATGTCTGGTGCTCCTAGTGGGGCCACAAATGATGATGCCAGAATGGAGCTTGATACCCTCAAGAAGCGCAGCATCGACAATGCACTCACCCCAGAAGAATTGGACAAGATGGAGAAACTCATGCAGAAACAGTCCCAGACCAAGGCCGCCAAAAGGTTACGTACCGTTCGAGAAGGCGCAGCGGCTTCATTCGAACGAGTTATTCAACATATGCAAGCAGGCGGACCTTTTGGACCACCAGCCCCCTGACCTGCGCCAGGTTCAGATGGGCTCCCGCAGTGCTCCTAGCGCCCCCCTTCCTCACCAACGGGATCGGCGACAACATGGGCACTGCAGCTCGTCCAAAGGTCGTGCATCGTCTGGTGAGGTCAACCTTCATTTCTGCAAGGTCACATCATGGAACGAGGTCGCCCTGAGTTTCTGCCAGGAGCTCAGGCCGATCTCCGACGGATGTTTCTTTGTAGAGACTCATCTGCGGCATGAAGCTGTGAAGAAGGCAAAGCGCAATGCAGCGCAGATCGGCTGGAGGCCGCATTTTTACCCTGCTCCCCCCTCCCCTGGAGGGGGAACTCATGGAGGAGTAGGAGCGGTTGTGTCCAAGGGACTTGCGTTTAGGCGTTTCCTGGCCTCTGAGAAAGGCCTCCAGGATGCGGGTTCTGGCCCAACTTGTTTTTTTTTTCTGGAATTAAGAACCCAGCGAGCTGTTATCGCTGTCGGTGCGATTTACCTGATTTCGGACCTGGGTGTCTGTGGGGAAAATATCGAACGTCTTCGGTCCGTCTCGGGGTTCTTGGGTACGCTATCTCCCCCTTGGTGTTTGATGGGCGACTTTAATATTCCTGCCCAAGATCTTGATCTCAATGGATTCCTCAACTTGCTCGAGGTAGGGTTTGTATTCCGTCTGATGTTGAAGTTACTTGTGCACAGGGCAGGGGGTCTATGATTGACTACGTGGTTGCCTCTGGTGATTTGGCGTCTCTGTTGGATGTGAAATCTTTTGACCCCAGCCCCTTTGAGACCGACTGCTGTCTGTCTGTTACTTTGAAGCATGGGGCTCTGGAACAAGAAATGTGGCAGAGATGCCGTCCACATCAATTTCCTGTTTGTCCTGGACCTGGCCTTCCTTGGGAAGTCATTCTGGAGCGTGTTGCTGATCCTGGTCCCCCTCGGATCCCTGGTTTTATTGATGGTGCTTTGATCGCACATGTGGTCGACCACCTCTCCACGAGTATTTCTTCTGCGTGTATGCTCTGGTATCGTGCTACTGAGAGCCTCTATGCTTCCCGTGCCTGTGCTGTGCTTGATGATTTACCTGACACACATAGAGGCGACTTCCCTGCGTTTCGGAAGAATAATATCAGGAGACGTGGCCCTATTGGACAAAGCTTTCGATCTCCTGGATTGGCTTTCTGGACTCATCTGTCTCAGAAGTTGTGGGAATACCGCCTCTATACCGCTCGCAAGTTTAAGTGCGTGGTCACTGCCTTAGTTAGCGTCCTCCGAGGCTTAGTTGATCAGATTTCTGCAGTTTTGCTGGCCGACGACGTTCGAGGCATCGACTGGTCGCAGGCTCAGCTTAGTTGCCCGCCTACCCAGATTGGCGCGACGGACGATATATCGGCCGCTGTCTCGGCTTCTCTAGCGTCCGCCTGGCGTGAAGCTAAGGCCACCTCGAGAGCCAACATGAAGAATTGGCTCCTTCACGCTCTGCCACGTGGCGCTAAGAGAGTCCACGATTGGTTGAAATATGATCTTGGGGAGCCCCCAGAGGTGCTCGTGACCCCTACCCATGTTCGTCAGCTCCCTGCTGATTTGCTCCAGTACCGCGAACAATACTGGCGTGGAGTTTGGACCGTTGACCCTGGGGCCCGAAAAAATCTCTCTTGCGTGCTGGACTCCCTTAGGCCCCATGCCCTGGAGGCTGTTCAATTGCTTGACCCTCTGGAGGTCAGCAACGTTCAACGTGCTTCCCGCTGCTTCTCTGCTACTGCCGCTGTCGGCGTTGACCACTGGCACCCGCGGTCGGTTTTGGACATGCCCAGGGGCGCTGTCATGGGGTTCACTTCTCTCCTCAATCAGTGCGAGCTCGGCCTCATGTGACCTGCCCAGGCGCTGTTGAGTTTAATCGCGTTGCTCCCCAAAAGTGTTGAATGTGATCGGCCTATTTGAAAATGCCATACCTTATATACGATTTACTGCAAAGCTCGTAATCATCATTTGGACGACTGGACCGCCGAAAGGTCAAATGTTTGGGACACGGCGATGAACAGTTCCAGTGCCCTGCAGGCGGCCCTGTTGCGTGAAGTCGACCACGAGGTCGCTCGGTTTCAAGGCCTGTGTTCTGTGGGGGCCCATTGGGACTTGAAAAGGTTGTTTGACTCGATTGATCCTCATCGCCTGGTCGGATTCGCCATGAATATGGAGTACCCTGTCCACCTTTTGTACATAGGTATCCTCGTCCACGCTGCTCCTAGGCCGTTGGAGGTCGGCGGCTTTGTGTCCGACATCATTGCGCCAGAATGCAGCATTTTGGCAGGCTGTATGCAGTCTATGGGTTGGGTCAAGACTTACCTTTATGAGTTGCTGGACACTATGCACGTGCATTTCCGTCCTGTGGCGGTTAAGGGGTATGTGGATGATTCGGCCCAATCTCAGCAAGGATCCCCGAGGATATATTGCAGCACCTGGTCCCCGCTGATATGTCTCTTGCCCATGAATTACTACAACTGAACTGTACTATTTCTGATAAATTTACCTTGGTCTGTAGTCATCTTGAACTTGGAAAGGAATTGCAATTACGTTTTCACTCTACTGGTTTGCCCATCAAGCTCGCTGAAGCTGCCCGCGACTTGGGGGTCATGACTACGGCAGGTAAGAGGCGTTTTACTGCCAACCTTCGGCTTCGACGTGCACAGGCCTCCAAGAAGGCCAGGAAAGTCTCGTTTTTGTCTCGGCTGGTTGGGTCCGCCCGTAAGTTGTATAAGCCAAGTGTCCTGGCTGTGGGGTCCTGGGGCCACCAGGTCCTGGGTCTGTCTCCTGCTCAAATTCGTTCTTTTCGTGCACAAGCGGCGACTTGCTCAGGCCGCTAGGTCCCTGGTGCCTGCACTACTACTGTCTTGGCTCTTGTGAGCTCTGCCAAGGATGACCCCCAATTTAGGCTCCGCTATGAGCAGTTGATTGCTTTCGCCGACGTCGGGGACGATTTGAATCACCAGATGCGTAAGCAAGTGGCTCAGACATGGGCTACCATCGTCCAGGCCTTCGGACGTGCCAAGCATCGCTGGCAACGAGTTCGGGGGCCTATTGCAGCTACAGTGGCAGTCCTGATGGATCTCAGGATTGCCCCGATCAGCCCTGTTTTCTGGCGCCTGGAAGATGGCACTGAGCTGAGGATTACCGACAGTCAGTTTCCTCATGCTCTGTGGCAGGCGCTTCTGCGAGTTTGTGGCCAGATGTTCTGGTCCGCTGCTTCTGCCCATTACCTTGGATCAGGTTTGGAAGGAGGAGTTGATTTTACTGTGGTTCAAAGATTTTTCAGGAGGCTTGAAAAAGATAACTCTCATGAAGCTGCGGGCATGCTTCGGAATGCTTTAACGGGTGGCTTTTGGACCGAGGATCGCATTGCCCAGTCGGGCTATGACTCATACACCAGAGGCATTTGCCCTAGGTGTGGTGTTGCGGCCGAAACTGCGGCCCATCGTTTTTGGGGCTGCCCTCGCAATGCCGATTTGCTGGACAGCTCTATTGACAAAACTAGCCACCTTGTGTCCGGAGCTCTCTCCCAACATGACAGGTGTGCCTTTTGGTTACGTGGTTCACCCCCCCTTGTTGATTCCGTTGGCCACCTCCCCCCTCCCCGAACCCTGTCGTGGTCCTGGGGCCGCCTCTTGAATGGGGCTAAAGTGCACGGAGGTGTTTGGGGAATCGACGGTGCTGGGGGAAAGCACTATAAAGATGGGCGCCTGCGGAGGTGTGGCTGGGCTGTCGTCCATTTAGGTGCCCATGGACTTTTTGATGGAGTGGCCCGCGGTACCTTGCAAACTAAGGCGCAGAACGCTCGCCGAGCTGAACTGTTCGCCTTGATTGAGCTTGCAAAAGGTTCTACTGGTGCGATTCGTGTGTATTGCGATAACCTGTCTGTCGTCAAAGGCTCCCGCAAGACCCTCAAGGCCAAGAGGAAATCAGCTTCTCTCGATTTGTGGGCCCAATACCATGACGTGATGAAGGCCCGAGGCGGAACGATTGACGTTCGATGGACGAAAGGACACCCCACCCAGGCCCAATGTCAGGACATGGTTTTAACAGATATAGAAGTTTATTTAAACATGTCTGCTGATTTTTTCGCTGGACAAGCCGCTGACGCAGGTGAGATCCCCGAGGAACTTGTGAGGAGGACCCTTCACGCTGATGATATTGCTAGCCTTGTCCTCTGTCGCCTGTTGTCTGTGCAGCGTGAATGCCTGTTTTTGTCCCAGCGTGAACATCCTGAAAGGGCCTCCCGAGAACGTTCCAGGAAGATCCCTGCGTTGCAAGAGCGGCGTAATAGATTGAGCGCTCAGGGTCACTATGTGCTTGTCCGTCCCTCTATCCTTAAGTGCTCTCTCTGTCATCGCTCTTTCCAACGGGTAGGCCAGCTGTCCGAATTCTGGCCTAATCCGTGCAAGCCTCGTGCTGTGGTCCAGCAACGAGTTCAACGTCTCCTTCCTCGATCCCCTTCCCCTCGAGGCGCTGCGTCCGCAGGCGCCCCAGCCCGTGTGCCTGATGATCTAGGCCCACCGACGGGAGAGGGTGGGGGCGGGGAATCTGCTCTTGATCATCCCTGTGCTGAATTCGTCCACCCCTCCCACCACCTTGCTTGTTTTCGAGGTGTGCTGTATTGTGAAGTTTGTGGGAGGCATTGTGTCGAAGTCCCTCGGGACCTGAAGAATAGTTGTGAACCTCCCACGAAAGCTGGGAAGGAAGTTTTGTCTCGTCTGAAGCGTGGCCTCCCACCTAAATCCGGTGGCAAATTTCCTGAGGTCTAATTGTGTGCGAAACGTGCCCTTGCCCCGCAGCAGGTACACACGCCAGGAGATAGAATATAATAGAACTCCACCTCCTCCTCCTCCGCCTCCTCCTCCACCGCCGCGTCCCGAGGAGCGCGGCGCCGATGCCAGCGCTGTGCGCGGGGTGGCCGCCCCTGCGGTCTTCCGCGCGGCGCCGCGCGGCTCTCCGGGCGGAGCGTGTGCAGGAGCGGGGATGCCCCTGGTCACACTCCGACCCCACGAGAGGCCAGAACGACCGCTCGTTCGGTTGTCTGCCAGCCGCCCTCCGCACACCTCCGCACCGGGAGCAGTGCCTGCGTAGTGCTGCCGCGGAGCGCTTGGCAGGCCCGAGCGGCGGCATGGAGAAAGCCTGGCGTCTGGGGCCACTTTCTTGTCGTCCGTGCCCTGCGCCCCCCGGCGCCCAGAGAGAAGTGCAGCAGCACAGGTGTGGATCGATCGCGGCTCGCGGAGGAACAGGCAGAGCTTGGCCTGTTCTGCTCAAGTCCCCTCCCCCACGACGGCGCGGGGCTAGCCTGATTTTCCCGCGGTTAACTCACCTAGGGCTCCCAACTTCGCGCTTCGCGCTGCGCGAAGCGCGAAGCGCGAATAACTTCGCGCTCTCGCGCCGCCCCCCCAAAGGGAGAATAGGAGGACGAGGAGGAGGGGGAGAAGGAACGAGGACCGCGAAGCGCGAATAACTTCGCGCCCTCGAGGGAGCCCTTGTAGCCTGATTTTCCCGCGGTTAACTCACGGAGCGCGCCGCCAAGGAAGTGTGAGACCGGAGGGAGAAGCAGAGGGGCAGAGGAAGCGGGCGCTGTGCGCGGGATGAGAGCGTCGGATACAAAAGAGGCGACGACTCGCTGCGCCTTGCAGTCCTCGAGCGAGGAAGGCGGAGTTGAGCTTCCAGGCCAGAGAGAGGTTGCCACTTGGTCACCTTGAAAAAGATATTGAACTAGCTTGCTGGAAGCACGCTGTGAATCATAGCAGCTTGACCTTCGACGATGGTCACAACGAGATGACCTGCAAAGTGGCACACGGCGGACCACCGCCAGCAGCTACGAAAGACGGATAGTTGAGTGAGGTCATGGATACTGGCGTCCTCATGAGCGCTTGCGGGGTGCACCGGCCAAGCTGGGGCCTATGGAGATGCTCATGCCCGTCGAGATGGCGTCGAACGGGCGGTCGACACTGGTAGGACCACTGCCCGCTGGGATCGCCACTGCGCGAGACGGAGCTGTCCGGGGCCGACGCCGGCCCAGAGGCGCCGCCCCGATTGCCCGGCGCGGGCTGGGACCCGCCGCTGTTGCTGTGACCGACCGTGCGAGCCCAGGAGGGGGCCACGGTGGCTGGCTGCTGTGACTGGAGACCCTTGGCGTGGGCGGCGGGCGCGGCCAGCGGTTGCAGCTGGCGACCGCGGCCGTGATCAGCGGCTGCGGCCTCTGGCTGCCCTGATGAACGAAGGGAACCAGCCAGCCCTTCCGCCAATGCGAGGCCCTGGCCCTGGCCGCAGTGGCCGGCTGCAGCGGCCAGCACGCCGGCACGCCAGTCGTCCGCCTCAGCGGGGGGTTCCTCCTCGGCGCTGCGGGCGTGCGGAGCATGCTGCGGCCTGACGTATCTGTGGGCCGCCTCAGCGCCCACGATGGACGTCGAGCGCGTCTCGTCATGTGCGGGCACGTTCAGCTGCAGCAGCTGGTCGAAGCCGGTCAGGCCCAGGTCGTGCAGCGGCCTGACGGTCAGGCCCAGGCGGTGCAGCGGCCGGACGAAGGGCAGCACTTCAGGATCCCGCACGTGGCGCGAGTGCCCTCGGTGCCACATGACGACGTTGTTCGCCAGCCCTTGCGTCGCGGCGGGTGAAAACCTCAGCGTACCCCAGGCTTCCTTCCGCCCTGTGAGCATCGTCGCGATGAACCTCTGGGCGACCTCTCGGCTGAAAAGGTTGATAAACGCATACCCTTTGCTCTGGTGCGTCCTCAGACAGCGAGGCAGGTACAGGTAGTCGTAGGCCTCGCCAAATCCCATCTCGCTGATGAAGTGCCTCAAGCCCAGCATGGTGAGATCCAACGGCAGACCACGGATGGCAAGAGTGAATTCCGTGCTGCTGGACATGCTGCTGGCCCAGTCCCTGATGCGCTGCGTCCTGCTGGCCAAGCTCACGGCCATTGGAACGAGCTGGACCACCGCCTCTGTCGCTGTGGGGCGGCGAGAGCGAAGACAGCTTGAGCCAAAATGGCTACGGACCTCCTGGGCGCCTTCTTGGGCCTCTCTTGGGCGCCTCGGAAATATGTTGGGTCGTCTTATGTGCCTGTTGGGCCGCCTTGGCGGGCTCTTCGGCGCCCGTGGGGCTCTCGCGGGCCGGAAGAGAGCCACTTCGGAAGCGAGGAAAGGGCTGGCACCCCCTATGGAGGGCTCAAAGCTTGCCGTCGCTCGGACGTCCATGTCCCGTGCATTCGTCGGCTTCGTGCGTGTTCTTGGTTGGTCGATGGGCCAGGATGCTCCTCCAGGGTCCTCGCCGAGGAAAAAATGCACACGCCCGAGCGATGCTGGGCCTATAGAGGGCTCAGAGGCCAGGTTCGGGTGCCAAGAGACCCCCCAGAGGCACCCAAGATGCTCCAAGAGGCCTCGGCGAGAATGCCACAAACGGCCTCGGCGAGGAAGCCCAAATCTCTGGTCTTACTGGGGCTTGGGCCCCATTGTCTGGCCTCATGGGGGACGACGCCAAGGAAGACTCCCCTCTTGTCTGCTCGATCTCCCTGCTTGCTCGATCTCCTGGTTTGATCGATCTCCTTGTTTGATCGATCTCATTGTTTGGTCGAACAACTACTCCCCTCTTGTTTGGTCGATCTCCTTGTTTGCTCGATCTCCGTGTTTGCTCGATCTCCTTGTCTGCTCGATCTCCTTGTTTGATCGATCTCCTTGTCTGCTCGATCTCCTTGTTTGCTCGATCTCCTTGTTTCATCGATCTCCTTGTTTGCTCGATCTCCTTGTTTGCTCGATCTCCTTGTTTGGTCGATCTCCTTGTTTGATCGATCTCATTGTTTGGTCGAACAAATACTGCCCTCTTGCTTGGTCGATCTCCTTCGAGACCCTCCGGGGGCCTCTCCACGAGGCGCCCTCCGCGCGCGCTCCCACTCTCCGAGGGCCCTCCTCCTCCTCCTCCTCCTCCTCCTCCTCCTCCTCCTCCTCCTCCTCCCTCCTCCCTCCTCCTCCCTCCTCCCTCCCCTCCTCCTCCACTCCCTCCTCCCTCCTCCCTCCTCCCTCCTCCCTCCTCCCTCCTCTCGGATCATGACGTTAGCCCGAAGGCGCTGCGGAAGCACGGAGGAGCAGCCCTTCCCGGAGCACGGGGGGGCTCAGGGAGGGCGACGAAGAGGACGAGGGGGGCGGTCTGGAGGTCGACAAAGGGGAGGAGAGTCCAGGAGCGTGACGGCGGCGGAGACGAGGGCAGAACGGGAAGGAGGGGCAGGAGCAGAAGGAGAAGTGGAGCCTTTGAAGACGAACAGCACACAGCGGAGGGACATCTGCGCCCCTCGCCCACGTGTGCTCCTCCTGGTGGCCTTCTCCACATCCTGCCACCGAGCCTGGGTTGTTGACGTGAGACTTCGTGAATTAGAGCGTGAATTACCTCCCCCGCTCTCGCTTCCAGGCAAAACCAAGCCATACCACGCGCCTCCTCGTCAAGCGGCCTGACCAGTACAGGCCGCAATTTGGCATCGTTTGGTATCTCTTGGAAGCGAGGGTGGTCAAAAGCGAGGTAGGTTTGTTTTCCCCCGAGTGAATGCCTGTTCGCGTCCCTAGGGAAACCTCTGGCCAGCCCTTTGGAAACAATGAAGAAGCATCATGGGGCGCTTTTCGGGGCCCCTTCGGTCGGGCGTTGGCAGAACAAGGTTTAGTGGGACCTGGTTTAGTGATGTGTACTGGGGGACGCCCCCCCCGCTCGTTCCACTAACCGGAACTGCCGTCACCCGAGTCAACACCAGCTACGGCAGACCTGGTTTAGTGACTCTGGCCAATTTGGGGGCTCCGGGGCCCTACCACTGACCGAATCTCCTTACCTGGGGTCCTGGCCATCACCGATTCGGGGCCTCTTGTGGCCCTCTTTGCCCTCTCGGGGGGGGGGGGTCTTTGAGGGCCTGCCGGCGATGCTCGGAGTCTTCTTCGGGCCGATGCCTTGAGATATGGCCTCGCAGTCCCCCCCCCACGAGCCATTCTTGGGGCCTTTTTCGGCCGTCCTTTTGGGCCGCCTTGGGGCCCTCTTGGGCCGTCATGGGGCCCTCTGGGGGACCTTTCCGGCCGTTGGGGGGCTCTCCCAGGGGCCTCTGGGCCCGTCCTGGACGCTGCACATCTGAGCACCACGACTGCGATAGAAGTGTGCGCTTGCCCACAGGAGCGGGGCGATGTTGCCTTTTTCGGGCCCTCCTGGTAGCGATCTCGGGGCATCCTGGAGGCCTGCCGGCGGTCGCCGGGGGCCTCTCGGGGCGGAGGCCTCGAGGTGCGGGTTCGCACTCCCCCCGCGGGGCCCCTGTTGTGAGGGGCAACGCTGTAGGGGGGGACTGGCACAGGGGGGTACGCCAGATTTCGTAATAATAAAAGGGAGGGGGTCTGGACCCTCCAAGGCAAGCCATTTCAGACCCCCCCCCCGTGGGAGAACCCTCCAAAACATCATCCCCAGACCCCCCCAGGCCCTCCAAGATAGCCTGGAAGAGACCCCCCCGAAATGAGACCCCCCTCCCTTTATTACGAAATCTGGAGTATCCTCGCCAATCGTTGCCCCTGATGTTGGCACCCTCCTCGGCCGCCTTGGGCTGTCCCGGGTGCCTCTTGGGCCGTCTTCTCTCCCCCCCACACGGCGCAGGTGTCCCTGCTGGACGCGGGAAGACCAAACCATCGTTCCTGTACGCTGTGCACAGCTGGCCCCCATGATCTCCTGCCACTGCTATAGCGAACAGGAACGAAAGTCAGGCATGCCATCGACATCGCCATCGCTGAAGTGTACACCAGGATGGCGGGCAAGCCCATCGCTCGCTATCGAAAATGTGCTGCGTGATAGTATCATGCGAGCACCCTCCAAAGACATGTGCCTCAAACGCCCCTGCTGGCGGGAACGCTGCTTGTGAAGCCCCGCCGCTATTAGCTCCTCAAACGACGCACGCGATTCACATCATCTGGTGTCACTACTGTGATGCCATCGTAAACCAAGTCCTTCTTCAAAATCCCACCAGCCCTCTGGGCGTCGGTGGTTTAGAGCGTTTCCTCTTCCACCCCTCCTTCTTCCCCTTCGGGGAGGGGTTTACCCCTCCCCCTACCCCCTCCCCACTGACCTGGACAGGGGGTTCCGCGGCGCGTTGGAGCGCCCAAGATCGACCCCTGGGAGGGCTAAAATTCGACACCCCTCACGAGGATCGTGGCTCCTGAGGGGGGGACTGTAATTAGGGAACCCCCCTTCGTTGATCGATCTCCTCCAAGATGGCTCCGAGGCCCCCCAAGAGGCCCCCAGGAGGCCCCCAAGAGACCCCCAAGAGGCCCCAAGAGACCCCCCAGAGGCACCCAAGAAGCGCCCAGGAGGCCCCAAGAAGCGCCCAGGAGGCCCCCAAGATGGCCCCAAGATGGCCCCAAGAGGCCCAAGAGGCCCCCAGGAGGCCCCAAAGAGGATCCCGAACGGCCCACAGAGGCCCCCCCGAGGCTGCACCCAAGACGCCGAAAAGCCCCTCAGGACGACCCTCTACTCGCCTGGGCGTCGTTTCTGGACGGGCTGGTGGGGATACGCGAAGCGTCTAGAATTGACCTGGACCTAGAAGCGCACTGCCGAGGGGGCTGCAAATGTCTCTCCATTTGGACTGATAGGCGATGGGGGCCTACTGGGACGCCTCCCGGGAGCCTTTTGGAAGCATTGTGGGAGTCTCTAGGACCTATGCGGGCCTTTCTTGGGAATCCTTTGGGGTCTCTTTTGGCCCGTCTGGGGGCCCATTTCGGCCGTCCTGGGTCCCTCTTTCTCGTCATGAGGAAGTGAGGCCGTCTTCGAACCCTCTTAGGGCCCTCTCCGACCATGCAGGGATCCTCCGGGGATCCTCCGGGGATCCTCCGGTGGCTCCCTCGGCCCCGTGGGGACTCTCTTTTTGTTCCGCCTGCGTCTGGGGCAGACGGGGCACCCTGGCGCAGAGTGAGAGATGTCATCGGGTCCCTCCTCCTGCCGGCTATCCAGGGCCCAGAGGAGTCTAGTCCGCACGCGCCTGTGCGCACAGCGCGGCTGAAAACGGCGAGCACCTGTCGCAGATGCCTTTGCCTGAAGTGGGCGCGCCACCCTCCCTCCTCCTCCTCCTCCTCCTCCTCCTCCTCCTCCTCCTCCTCCTCCTCTCCTCCTCCTCCTCCCTCCCTCCTCCCTCCTCCTCCTCCTCCTCCTCCTCCTCCTCCTCCTCCTCCTCCTCCTCCTCCCCTCCCCCTCCTCCCTCCTCCTCCTCCTCCTCCTCCTCCTCCTCCTCTCCTCCTCCTCCTCCGATTCGAACGTGCTTGTTGGCCACTACCAGATTGCCCTGTACACGTGGCCCAAAAATCAACCTCAGTCGACTAGAGGCCTCCCAGACGGGGTCGGGGTAGATGGGGTCGGAGGATCGCGCCGCATCGCCGATACATCGCCGATGCATCGACGATACATCGGCGATGCATCGGCGATGCACTGGCGATGCATCGTCGACGCCGACGATGCATGGGCGACGTCGACGTGGAGCAGATCGGGCTCCACATCGAGCCGCATCGGCGATGCATCGGCGATGCGCCGCGATCCTCCGACCCCATCTGCCCCGACCCCATCCAGGCTGGGTAGTCGAAGCCAATCTGGCGCTAACCTGGCAGGCCCAATCTGGCAAACGGGGGCAATCTGACGAGGGAGCCAACGCGAATCCAGTCTGGCGAGTAACCCCGATTCTCCAGTTTGGCCAGGCCAGATTGGCCCTCGGGGCCCAATCCAATCTGACAGTCTGGCCTTCGACGACCCAGCCAGGAGGCCTAGATCGACTGACCTCCGACCGGCGTCGGCGAGGAAGAGCTGACCCCGGCGAAGGGGCCGAGGCGGCAGCTCGCTCCGCCCAGCACCGAGGGCTCGCTCCACGCGTGCGGCCCGCCGCGGCGCGGCCCGCGGCGCGAACCCCGCGGCGCGCGGCGCCTCCCGCAGGCTGCTCGGCGGCTGAGTCGGTGCTCGTGGTAGCTGACAGCCCCCCTTTGGGGACCCTCGTGGCCCGTCTCGGATCTCTCTCTTGTGCTGCTCGAGGCTCTCTTCGGGCCGTCTTGGGGCCCTCTTGGGGACCTCTTGGGCCGCCCGGGGCCGACTCGGGGAGCCTCCGGGGCCGTCCTGGCCGCTGTGAGGGGCAGACACAAACGCTGATCCTGGAAATCTGCGTCTCTTGGGCCAGCTTTGAGAGCCTCTTGGGTCAGCTTGGGGGCCTCTTGGGGGGGTCTGGGGCCTCTTCTGGGCCCTCTTGGAGCCCTCAAGGCCCCCCGGGCCGCCAGGCAAACCAAGGGTAGTGGTTCCGGGCCCTCCCCCGTCCTACTCCGATATGTGTATATATACACACACAAACATGTACACACATACATATATACACATACACGCACATACATATGCTTATATAGAGCTGTGCATCCATACACCTAGACGTCTATAGTTACAGGGGGGATAGAAATACTACAGATGTGAAATGACACGTGCTTTGAAATACACGATTTCTGTAGCCTTCTGGTTCGCCGCACCGCTGGATCCGCGTCGGAACTTTGGCCAAAACGCCGTCCGGAAGAGATCCAGGGGCAAAATCAATCAACATCGAACCGGAAAATAGGATCGAATCGGAGCGTGAGTTGGAGCAGGCCAAATCGGCACGGAGTCGAGATCGAATTGGATCGGCTGGTACAAGATGGCACGCTCATGCGAACATCGGGCTGCATCTGACCGTCGACATATCGGAATCGAATCGGGTCTGGCCGGCAGAAGTCGCCATCGAGTCAAATCGATCGTGTCGAACAAAAACTGGGTTTACGAGGACCGAACATCGGGAAAGATGATTTCGGAAAAGCCTCTGGAGGCGTTCAAAAAACTGCCAAGATACAAATCGAAAGCGCATGCACCAACAAAGGCCGCGCTACGAAAAAAACAACGTTTAGAAGGCACCGATTCGAACTCTTCGCAATCCACAGACAGAACAAACATGCACGAATAATTGCATGCGCGTAACTTCATGCAACGGAGATCCGAAGCGCGCCGTCAACTTCATGCCATTCTGTAGAGAACCCTGTCCCATGCTTCCCTTCCACCTCCGCCATCACGCTTTTACCCGAGTTGAGCCTCTGTGTGCACCGATCCTTTGGAGCCCCAAATCATTGTCAAATTATCTTTGGTTGCCATGCGAGCTCTGCCGCTGCCACGGACCAGCAGGGAATATCCACGGGCCGTTACATGTATCAGAAGCCATATCTTCCCCCAACGAGGGCCACCCGAAAACGCTGACGAACAAGGAGGGATGTGTTTCACGTAATCCGTGCACCATTGAACTGGTGCACAGAATTTCAAGCACTTTTAGCGGATGCGGCCGTACAACCTCTTCTTAAGGTTCCCATCCTGTAGCGTTGGCATCCAATCGCAAGGATGGAAAAAAAGCATGTCCATGTGTTGTGACTCTATGGAGGGCGTACTAACGTATTCAAACACGATGCCCAACAGCGAATGCTTTCCCAAACCGACTCCGGTCGCTGTGGCACAAGCGACCTGCTGGCTGAAACGGACAACGTCCGCAACATCACCGACAACGAATCCTGCCAAGAAAAAGAAAGGACCAGTCCCTATGTTTTTCGTTTCTGCTTCGACCGTACGGGCATGAACTCCTATCCTGCGATTTCCCCTCCCCCGTTTGCGGCTCCCCTGCAATCCAAACGGAGGCCTTTCACCTTTCGGCCTCCGCATGAGAATCAAGCGGCTACCTCGCGACTGCGCTGCGGCTGTCATGCGGCTGCGTAGCTCGCACCAAGGACAGGTCTGGCCCCACGTGAGCCAAGCTGGGGCCTCCTCGCCACAGATCTGGCTCCACATGTCCCAAGCTGGGGCCTCCCCAACGGGGACAATGCTCGCAACGCACGCTCAGGGCTACACCTCAATGGAGTTCGGTGGCAACGCATTGGAGCCTCCCATGCCTTCTTGTCGGCTCTTGCGAATTGAAGCTGGTCGACGCTGAATCAACGCTAATCGACTGTAAATCGACGCCAAGCGACGCTAGCCAACGCTAAATCGGCGCTATCTCATCGACTCCAGACGCTAATCGACGCTAGTCGACGCTGAAAATGAAACTAAGAGGGTATACCAATCTCCCATGGTGTGCCACCGAAATGGAGAGACCTCTCGGAAATGAAGCTCAGGATTGCGCCGGACTTCACTCAAAACGATCTCATGATTTCGCTGCACTTCACTGAAGGCTATCTCCGCATGAATCGAGACCTGAGGAAGACCATGCGTGAACACTTCGGAAGCCAATGCCGCCATGGCGTGACATTCAGGTTGGTCTTCGATCTGCTTCAAGCATAGAGAAAACAGATCCCTCGTGCATCGGGGGAGACCCGCATCACGCCAAGCACAAGGGTGCCTCCTCGATACGTTCGAGTGCATTTGTTCTACCATCTGCTCCAAAGCACATCCTTTAAGCTTGGGTTGAGTGCGTTGGAAAAGTGATTTCAGAAGCCGCACAACATAGCAAGCGCATGGGTGTTCCACGAAGTAGGTGCTCGCCGCTTCGATAAAGGGTTCATGTTCGCTGCTATCGTGGATGTAATCAGCGCGCTCTGGTACAAACTCGACCTGCAATGTACGGTCTTCTAACTGAGGCACGTTGAAATGCAACACCAACGCGATCGTGATCTTTGAGACAACAACCACGTTGGGAACTTCGCGGCACAAACTCCCAAACTTGTACATGTCGTCCAACGTGATCGGATTGTCCGTACCTTCAATGTGGTAGTCAAAATCAGAATCGTCGATGAACGTATTTTTAGCGCGCGATCCATGCAACGTCAGTTGAACATGCGGTCCCCATATCTGTCTGGCACGAGGGACGACCATGCGCAGCAAATCCTGGGCTGCCGCATTTTTGAGTTGCAGCTGACGCTGTCCGATGCTTTGCGCGTAACTGGTCAATGCTTCAGCATCGTGTGCAATGCGTCTGAAATGCTTCACTAGTCCATCCCTGTCCAAACAGGGCAAAGGAGATGTCCACGCCTGTGTCAGCTGCTCTACCCCGCCAGTAACTGCTGCACGTGGCATGGTCACTCTTCTTGTAGAGCCTGCCACGGTGACACTCGGCTGCTGTGTTTCAACATCTCTCGGAGAGGACTGTGCCGAGGATTTCAAACACGGATCACTGAGTGCAAAGCTTTGTGGGTCCAGTGCGCCTTGAGCTGACCTGATGCTCGCCTTGCGCTCCAGAACTGCTGGAGTTACTGGTCGAGATCCTGTGGCCTGATTGGTTCCACCAAATCCGTTTGGAAATATTACCTGACTGT
>CAUYUJ010010813.1:245000-247027 GCA_963575745.1 Prorocentrum cordatum | reverse complement strand
GCCCGAACGACTCACACCAGGACGAGGGGCCCGAACGACTCACACCACGAAGAGCCCGAACGACTCACACCACAAGGAGGGGTCCGAACGACTCACACCAGGACGAGGCGACGAGGGGCCCGAACGACTCACACCACGAAGAGCCCGAACGACTCACACCACAAGGTGGGGCCCGAACGACTCACACCAGGACGAGGCGCCCGAACGACTCACACCACGAGGAGCCCGAACGACTCACACCAGGACGAAGAGCCCGAACGACTCACACCACGAAGAGCCCGAACGACCCACACCAGGAAGAAGAGCCCGAACGACTCACACCAGGACGGGAAACCCCAAACGACTCAAATCACGAGGAGCGCTTTCTTTCCCTCCTCCTCCGCCTCGTCCTTCTCCCGCTCCCCCCACAAGGAGGATGTGCAAGGAGGCGGGAGGAAGGAGGAACAGGGGAGATATGCGGGGCCAAGCGGACACTCGCCTGAAAAACACGACTGTCGGCATGCTTCGCAAGAGTTGCTGCTGTGAGATGGGCTGGTGGGGATACGCGAAGCGTAAAGAATTACGAGGGCGGCAACGACGGCTACTACTACCACTACTACTACTACTACTACTACTACTACTACTACTACCACGACGACTACGACTACGACTACGACTACGACTACGACTACGACTACGACTACGACTACGACTACGACTACGACTACGACTACGACTACGACTACGACTACGACTACGACTACGACTACGACTACGACTACGACTACGACTACGACTACTACTACTACTACTACTACTACTACTACTACTACTACTACTTTTACTACTACTACTTTTACTACTACTACTACTACTACTACTACTACTACTACTACCGTTACTACCACTACTGCTACTACTACTACTACTACTACTACTACGACAACTACTACTACTACGACCACTACTACCACCGCCACTACTACCACTACCGTACCACTTCCACTACCAGCACCACTACCACGATAACTACTACTACTGCTACTCCTACTACTACTACTACTACAACTACTACTGCGACTACCACTTCTACTACTACTACTACTACTACTACTCCGACGACTACTACTACTACTACTACTACTACTACTACTACTACTGCGACTACTGCTACTACTACTACCGTTACTACCACTACTGCTGCTACCACTACTACAACTACTACGAATACGATTACTACTACTACTACTGCTCCTACTACTGCTACTACTACTGCTGCGACTACGACCACGTCTACTACAACTACTACGACGACTACTACTACTACTACTACTACTACTTTTACTACTACTACTACTACTACTACTACTACTACTACTACTACTACTACTTCTGCTACGCCTACTACGAGTACGATTACTACTAGTACTACTACTGCTGCGGTCAGTACTGCAATTTTTGCGACTACTACGACTGCCAATGCGACTGCTGCGCCTACTACTACCACTGCTACGATTATTGCCATTACTACTACTACTACTACTACTAGTTCTACTACTACTACTACTACTACTACTACTACTACTACTACTACGACTACTACTAATACTACTACTACTACTACGATTGATGTTACTACTACTAGTAACAGTATTGCTACGACTACTACTACTGCCACTACTGAAGCTACTATTACTACTACTACTACTACTACGGCTACGACTGCGATTATTAGCTCGTGTACCTTTCTAACAAATTTTACAACAACTACTACACATACTAGTACGACTACGAACACTATTACTGATACAACTACGACTACGAGGACTACTACTACTACTACTACTACTACTACTACTACTACTACGACTACTACTAGTACCAATATTACGATTATTTCTACTACTACTACTACTACTACTGCTGCGACGACGACTACTACCACTACAACTACCACGACTACTACTGCGACTAGTATAACTTCCACTACTACGGCTTGGATTACTCGTACTACTACGACGACTACTACCACTAATACTACTACTACT
>CAUYUJ010010813.1:220000-240000 GCA_963575745.1 Prorocentrum cordatum | reverse complement strand
CAAAAACCGCCTTCTCTTCAGGACGGTTTACCTCTCCCACCCCCTCCCTCTGGGTCTGGGCGGGGAGGCTCGCGATCGGTCAGGGCACCCAGGATGGCTCCGAGGTGGCCTCCGATGCTCCAAGATGGCATCCGAAGCGGCCCAAGATCGCGGATGGACAGACCTCCCTTTAGTAAAACGTGGTTTAGTAAAAACGAACTCGGGCCCAAACCTGGAGGGCGCAAGCCTGGAAAACTGACGGCCGCGGCGCCCTCTCGAGAACCGAAAACGGACAATTCACTAATCGGCGTGTCAGGGTAGGACGTCTGTCCACCCCCGACAAGAAAGCCCAGAATAGTCCAAAATAGTTTTCGACATACCTCCGAAAGGCTCGACGAGGGCCACAAGGCGGTTCCAAGTGCTCTCGGAGCCCCCTCAAAACCCCCAAGAGGTCAATATCCTTCAAACGCCTGAGGACAATCATTGTGTGTTTGCCTTCTCGCCGTGACCTCCGGGGCTCCCAAGGGACCCCCAGGAGGGTTCAAAGAGGGCCCTTAATGGGCCCCAGGAGCTCCCAAAAGAGCCTCAATAGGAATCCAGGATCCTCCGAAAGAGCCCCACGAGGGCACCAAGAGGCGATGTTGATGGCTCTGTCCTCGTCCTCGTTGCCCTCCTCCTCCTCCTCCTCCTCCTCCTCCTCCTCCTCCTCCTCCGTGCCTCGTCGTATTCCTCTTCCTTGTCCTCATCTTCTTTGTCGTCAAGGTGGTGGTCGTCGTCGTCTTCCATTCTCTTGGGCAAGTTATTTGGCCTCGAGGACCCCAAGCGTCAGAGTCGTCGTCTTCCTCTTTCTCTTCCTCCACAGGGGCCCCGGGGATTGCCCGAGGAGGCCATCCAACGGCCGCCGCCTTGCTCCCGTAGATCTCTCTGTTCACCATTGCTGCCCGCTCTGTTTGACTGCATGTATCTTCGCGCCTTGTCCCGCCAGTTTTCATGGGAAGGGTTTTGAATGGCCTTGTTGGGGTACTCTTTTTTGACCAGCGGCCCGCAAGGAAAAGTCCAGAGGGCGTGAGTACCGAGGCTGGGGCACAGCGCAAGATAATTAGCGCGAGAACGCGCGGAGTGCACATGCAAGGACCAATTAAGGCCACGGCCGGCATAAGCCAGCGAGGAGTCGCCCTGACGGCGCCAACTCGCGAAGAAACAGACAAGCAGCCAGCCGCGAGGCACGCACAGCAGGCACCTGTGCAGCCGCAGAGGCCAAACCAGCCGAAGGCGGCGAGAGGCGGGCGAACGGAAACGCGAGCCAGGACCACACAACCATCAGCCACGGATCATGGCCTTTGTGGCTGATTCTCTTTCTCTCTCTCTCTCTCTCACTTGCTTGGGCGCCGAGGCGGCTTGCCCCTGGATTGTCATGAGCCGGATAAACCTGCGCTCCTGATATCAATACCCTGGTGATCACAAAGTTCGGGGTCCAGGAGGGATAATAAACATTTTCCTGGAGATCGCAACAAAATGATGAAGATAACGCAGGACATCCTTCGGAATGTCATAGGATTCCTTCGGAAATCCTTAGGAAGACGTAGGACATCCATAGGATTTCTTCGGACATCTATAGGACACTCTAAAAGGTTCCTTCGGAAATATATAGGAATTCCTGGGAACCCTTCGGAGTACATAGGAATCCTTGCTACTCAACAGGAGAAGAGAACAACTTCGATTCGCAACATTCCCCCGCGATTATCAAGTTCGGCCTTGCCGCCACTCTTCCCCGACACAATCTGCACTGGCGGGAGACAATCGACTCTCAGGTTTAAGGGGGGGGGGGTAACTGGTCATCTGGGGGATGCGGTTATCCGTCTAACCCCAAGAGATGTGCCCTGAAGCCCCACGCAATGCTTTCATGACTGGGCTTTTGAGGGCTGGCTGGGATCAGCTGGCAGATGCCTGGGAGTTCATGGTGGGGAGCCCATTCGGTCCTGAAGGCGCATTGGGAGCGCCCAGGGGCTTCGTGAGAGCTTTCCGAACGAGCTGCTTGGCAACTCTCTGGGAGATGCCCGGCAGCCGCCTGGAGCCCACGACCCTGGGAACCGCGGGGCTCCTCGCAACCGTGTCCTCGCTCGTGGGCCCAGAGCACCCGCGGCACTGCTCTTCGAAGTCGGCTTCCGGGGGCCAGCTCCGTCGGATCCCTGGGGCCGTCCGACAGAGACGAGACCTGAGGAGGAGGAGGAGGAGGAGGAGGAGGAGGAGGAGGAGGAGGAGGAGGAGGAGGGTGGACGGAGCAAGCCAGTCCGCCGGAGGTCTCGGGATGACCCCGGGGGCTCAAAACGGGAAACGCTGGGGGAGCCTGCACGGGGGGCTTCGCGCGGCCTCGCGGCTTGCGAGAGATACCCTGGTATCCCACAGCGTGGACCTGCGGAGGCACGGTGGAGGCCAGTCCACAAGAAAGCTTCCACAAGAAGCCCAGCCCTGAGACACCAGGAGCCTGTTTTTTTTAGATCCTGGCAAGTTTACTTGCATGGCCGGGAAGGGAGGGGCTGAGCCTGAAGCAAGCCCGGGGGGGGGGGGCGCGGAAATCACGCAAGTCGAAAGGCACTTGCACGCTAGTATTCGCTTGAAGAGGGGCGAGGGGGGGGGGGGGGGGGGCGAACGCCATGCAAGTAAACTTGCCCGAATCCAAAAACAAACAGGCTCCAGGTCGTGCATGGAGCGTCACGCTTGCCATTGAAAACGCATCGGAACCCACGAAACCTTAGGGCACCCTGGAGGCAAGCAGGGTGTTTCTTGGCATGGGTCTCCGCAGTATGGACCCCTACCAGGACCAGCTTTTCATCCCGAGTCCTTCTGGACGGCCCCGGGCCCGGCGAGGGCCCTCAGAAACTGAGAACCAACAAACAACTTCCGTCGCCACTTTTTCGCAGCGCGAGGCAAACTTGTCATGCGGGCCGATTTTCGCACTCCCCACCCCCCCCGGTAAGCTCTCGACAACGCGCACCTGCTGGGACCGAGACCTCCCAGAACCATGCCGGGCACAGGGAGACCTTTGAAAATACTCGCTGGTGGAGGCGTCGTGAGTGAAGGGGCCCTGGGACACACGAAAAAATAGGACCTAATAGCATGATTCTCAATATTTTCATATAGTTTCTCTGTTTTTTGTCTTCCCCCCCCACTTCCCATAGTTTCCCATATTTTCTTGGGGATCGACGATTCTTTGTTTCTGTGTTTTGTCCCCTCCTGAGTGCGAGGAGCGATAACAGACGCTAGCCGACGCTACCAGACCCCCAAAAGCGAACGGACGCCAGTCGACGCGAAAGACGGAACTGCGAGGGTATCCAAGGCTCCCATCCTCTGCTACCGAATGAGGGGGAACGCTAATCGACGGGGGGGGGACTGGCCCAGGAGGGAGGGCGCCGACCTGGAATCGGCGATACGCCGCCGATAGATCGGCGACAATACCCGACGGTTTGAGCAGGGACCGACCGTCCCGGCATTCCCATAGGCCTGCCACGAGAGGTTCTTGGAACCACGAAATGTTATTAGGACCAAGACGGTGTTCTTAGAACGTTCTCCCCCGATGTACTAAAACAAGACAGCCCCGGCCAGAAACGCTGTTGCAAGAACGCTTCATGGAAACCGCAAAAAAGTTGTGGATGCCATGACAAGCGCTGTAACTGTCCCGTGATTGAATCTAACATGTGCTTGACATGTCGAATGTTCTGAACATGTGTCATACATGTGTTTGACATGTTTAAAACATGTTTGAAGCATGTCCTAGACATCGGGCAACTATTTGGCAACATGCTTCCTCTCAAAGTTGGCTTCCACAGCGCAAGAAAATCTTAGAACATTCTTTGGTGGGCCTACAGGCACGCCAGGACGCTTCGCCACTGCTTGCGCGCTCCTGGGCTGGGCGGGGCCCCTGGAGCCCCGAACGGCGAGGCGTGGGCGATCGGAGGTCGAGGCTTCCCGCTCGGGGGGCCCGTGTCCCCGCTGACGCTGCCCCTGGGGACGGCTCGCGGTGTTCAGCTGCTTTCCTCGGCCTCGCCTCGTAGTAGGGAGTCGAACTCTGTACACCGACACTTATTCTGGCCCTGCACCAAAACTTGCGCCGGAGAGCGGATCCTGGCGTTTCAGGGACCCTTGTGAATAGAATTTCCGCTGTTTTCCAAGAGCAATGGGGCAGACAAATGTACATCACACCACCTCGGCGTCGTCCCTGACCTTCAAGAAATCCTGGGTATGATGAGCAACAGCCCGCCACTGGTAATGTGAATGTTCCAGCTTCCGACGTCTATCTCCCCTCTGGCGTTGTGATCCTCCAGGAACCCCTCGTGCCACGTCCCCAGACCTCCGTCGTCACGTCGCCTTCGCGACGCCGACCCCCAGGGGTGCCTGGACCCATTCCTCGGGGCCGGCTGTTCATCCTGAGTAATGGCGGCGAGCGATGGGAAATGAAAAGGCAAAGGCCTTGTCGGAGGGCGGCGGGGCTACTCAGAAGCTTCGCCTTCCTGAGAGGCTTTCTCTGTCATCGGGGACCGCCTGAAACACCTCTCGGAAGGCCAGGGGACTTCCAACGATGGGCCAATTCTCCACCAACCCCACCGCAGGTAGGACGGGGGAGAAGGGAGGATGGGGAGGTCCTCTTCCTCCTCCTCCTCTTCCTCCTCCTCCCCGTCCTCCTCCCCCTCCTCCTCCTCCTCCTCCTCCTCCTCCTCCTCCTGCTCCTCCTGCTCCTCCTCCTCTCCCCTCCCCCTCCTCCACCTCCTCCTCCTCCTCCTCCTCCTCCACCCCCTCCTCCCCCTCCTCCTCCTCTTGCCCCTCCCCCTCCTCCCCCCGCTCCTCCTCCTTTGCCCCGGAGGGGCGCCCCCGTATATGCACGCGGGGTGTCGGGCCAAAGTGCCCCCTGGCGCAGGCGGGGAGCACCGGGCCTTCGGGGCCCAAGCCCCCGCGCCCGGGTTTTCCTTCCCGGGGGGCTGCCAGGTCCCGTGGCCTCCCCCAGGGCGGTGCGGGAGCTCACTCCCCGCGCTCGCACTCGCCACCTTGGGGCGGGACTGGCGGTCCTTCTCCCCGTCGTGTCGTGTCGTGTCGTTGTCGTTGTTTCGTGGGTCCCGGGGTCTGGGCCCTTTTTTGGCCCCGCCCCTTGGGCGTGCGGGTGGCCCTGCCCGTTCGGCTTCCCCCGTCGTGGGGGCGGCTCCGTTCGGTTGGGGCCTCCCGCCTGCCCGTGGGGCGGGGCCTATTCCCCGTTTCGTTCGGGCGGTCTCGCCCTTCGCCCGCGTGGGCGGGGCGCCGCGGCCGCGCGCGTCGGCTCCGCGCGGCCGATGCGCGGGCGGGCTAGCGGCGGCACCGGAAAAAAATCCCCCTCCTCCTCCTCCTCCTCCTCCTGCTCCTCCTCCTCCTCCTCCTCCTCCTCCTCCTCCTCCTCCTCCTCCCCCTCCTCCTCCTCTTACCCCACCCCCTTTTCCTCCTCCCTTCCTCCTCCTCCTCTCCTTCCTCCTCCCTCCTCCTCCTCCTCCTCCTCCCTCCTCCTCCTCCTCCTCCTCCTCCCTCCTCCTCCTCCTCCTCCTCCTCCTCCTCCTCCTCCTTTCCTCCCCTTCTCCTCCTCCTCCTCCCTCTCCTACATATTGTAGTGGTGGTGGAGAACCGGCCCGTCACCCGAGTCTTCTGAGAAGGCCCGCCCCTCCTCGCTTCCCCTTATTGTTTTGTTGTTGTTTTCTCTCTCTCTCTCTCTCTCTCTCTCGTCGCATGTTCCGCAGTGCCAGCTGGGGCTGGTCCAGCAGAAAAACTACGACAGGGGGCCCTGGAGACACACGAACCAGCGAAACGCGATTCCGACACACATAGGACAAGTGATGGTGCATACCAAAAGCAAGGGGGGACCGTCGGGATCGACGTCGGCCTTCCGTAGAAATCATCAGCGACCATGTCGAGAGCAGTCTCTTGACGGGCCAAAGGCCCGGGGCAGGGCTAACGTCCTCATTTTCCTCCTCCTCCTCCTCCTCCTCCTCCTCCTTCTTCTCCTCGCCTCGAGTGATGGTGCGCCCAAGGGTGTACGTCCCTCCGCGAAACTTAACGCAAATTTTCCCGCGCCGCGTCGGCACCCCCAGGCCCCCAATATTCAATGTTGACGCCGCAAAACGCGACTTGATGTTTGTCCGTCGGCGTCCGCGGATCGCGCCGCGCGCGCAAGTGAACATTGAAATTGGGGGCGCGGGGGTTGGGAAAACTTGCGTCTCGTGGAGGGTTGTAGGGAGAGGGGGGACGGCTGACTAGAAAGAGACTGCTTCTTACAAAGCGCCGGCCCCACATCTACCCGCCGGCCCAACGGGCCAGAGTCGTGCTAAAATCTCTGGTAAGAATTAAGGAAATGATTCGAATTCGCGCTTGCGTGGCGGCCCCTGGGGGTCCGGGGACGAATTACACCTCAACAAGGTTCTGGCAAAAACGGGTCAGAGATGCCAGAACTCCGGGTCGCCGCCTCGGGGCCCCCACGAACGCGCCAAAAGGGTGGCACGCCCCACGGCCTCACGCCAAGAGCGTTCCATGATGATGGCCCGCGTTGGTCCCAAAACGGCCCAAGAAGCTCAGGCCCCAAGACCGCTCCAAACCGCCGCTACAACAGATGGCCCAAAGACGGCCCAAGAGGCCTCCGAGACGGCCCCAGGATGGCCCCCCTTAGGGGGCAGGGGGAACCCCAGCAGACATTTCGAGCTCTCGGCCCCAAGAGGCGCCCCGGAAGCCCCTGGAGCCCCCCAGGAGCCCTCCAAGAGCACCCCAAGAGGCCCCAAGAGGCACCAAATTAGCCTGGCGAAGGACCCAACCATACACAGTTGTGAACACCGTCGCTGCATGCACAGCATTCGGGGGAGCTCTCTATGGGACTACCAAACGTGTGAGGGGTGTGCCAAAATGGGCGCGGTGGGCGCATGCGAACGCTGGCATTTGGGCCTTCGGTGAGGCTTTCTGTGGGACCACGAAACGTGTGACGGGTGTGCCAAAATGGGTGCGGTGGCCGCATGCGAACGCTGGCATTTGGGCCTTCGGTGGGGCTCCCTGTGGAGCCACGAAGCGTGTGAGGGTTGTGCCGAAATGGGTTCGGTGGCCGCATGCGAACGCTGGCACTTGCGCCTTCGGTGGGGCTCCCTATGGAGCCACGAAAGGTGTGAGGGGTGTGCCAAAATGTGTGCGGTTGCCGCATGCGAGCGCTGGCATTTTGGGCTTCGGTGGGGCTTCCTATTGGGCCACGAAACATGTGATGGGTGTACCAAAATGGTTGACTGGTTCGGAAGGCAGAGGCAGGGATCGGAGGAGGAAGGGGAGGGAGGGGGAGGAGGAGAGTGACGCGGGGTGCTGTCTCTTCAAAACGAGGGCCCAACACCAGGATGGTTGGGATATAGGCTCCCAAGATCCCGAACAGGCCCCCAGGAAGCCCCAAGAGACTACGACGAGGCCCCCAAGAGGCTCCACAGAGGCCTCAAGACTGCTCCACAGAGGCTCCCGAGAGCCCTCCGAAGACACCCCAAGAAGCATCCATGATGACTCTGACCCACAACCCAGGTACGTCTCGAAACTCTGCTGAAGCTCTGGTGAACCATATTGGCCTCCTCTGTCAATTTTCTGCGACAGGGTGCGAGCAACATCTCAAAAGATCTCCTCGAGGACAGTCCTGCCTGCCCGACCGTTCCCGAAGGGTGCGAGCAAACCACCGTTCAGCCGCCGTGATGCGACATGGCCCCAGCAGAGTGAGCGAAAAAATTAAATACAAGGCCTGCGCATTCTAAGAAGCAGGGTGCTTCCAATAAAACAAGAACAAACTGCATACATATACCTATACGACCACCCTTCGGGTGATAAGGAGGTTGTGGGAGGGGAGGGGGAAGCAACATCTGGCTCAATCAATCTCCCCATCGATCTCACTCAACGGGACACCACGGGACACCACGGGACACCACGGGACACTTGTCGATCTCACTATCGATCTCACTCAACGGGATACCACGGAACACCGCTGACCACCACGGGACACCACCGTACGCCGCGGGACACCTCTCGATCTCACTATCGATCTCACTATCGATCTGACTCAACGGGACACCATCCGACACCACGGCACACCACGGGACACCTCGGGACACCACATCGATCTTACTATCGATCTTACTGTCGATCTCACTTAACAGGACACCACGGGACACCACGGGACACCTGTCGATCTCACTATCGATCTCACTATCGATCTCACTTTTTCGGACACCACGGGACACCTCGGGGCACCACATCGATCTCACTATCGATCTCACTATCGATCTCACTCAACGGGACACCGCGGGACACCACGGGACACCACGGGACACCTCGGGGCACCACGTCGATCTCAGTATCGATCTCAATATCGATCTCAGTATCGATGTCAACATCGGTCTCACTTAACGGGGCACCACAGAACACCACGGGACACCACGGGACACTGCGGGACACCGTTCACGTCCGGACGGACGGACGGACGGACGGACGGGCGGGCGGGGGAGAATCATTTGTCTTAACTTCGCCCTAGCAACGGCGGACACCACGGGACACCATGGGACATCACGGGACACCGCAGGACACCGCGAGCCACCGCCGGACGGGCGGGAGGGGGAACATCTTTTGTCTTGACTTCACCCTAGCAACGGCGGACACCACGGGACACCACGTCACACCACGGGACACCGCGGGGCACCGCGAGCCACCGCCGGACGGGTGGGCGGGAGGGGGAGAATCGTTTGTCTTGACTTCGCCCTAGCAACGGCGGGTTCATTCCTCTCGCGCGCCCGCGCAGCTTCGCCTTGCCCGCACGCACGACACGAACGAAACGAAACGATTTCCCGGTTGGGGGTCTCCGTTCCACTGCGATCGGCGCTCCGCGCAGATTTCTCGGCTCGGATCTGCGCTGGACCCCCCCTCCCTGGCGCCGGAGGCGACGCCGGGGGGGGCCCAGCGCAAATCCAAGAAATCCGCGCGGAGCGCAAACAATGCCGTTTTTTGTTGTTCGACAAATGCACGACTTAATCCTGCCTCCTCCTGCGCGTGTCGGGGAGACGTAAAAGACTCGGGTTCGGGGCACTCCGGCTGTCCCGACGAGGCCACCATGAAAATGACGAGACCCAATCTGCAACTTGACGCGAGCTCCCGCTGCAAACATCCCACGAAAACTGGACCGTCAAAATCCAGGACGCGCTCGTCTAGAAATCGGGCTGGGCGAAAGGGGGGGATAGCAAAGGGGGGGTTGAGAATCAGCTCACGTAGCTGATTTTCCCGGCGCCTCCCGGCGCCGGAGGCGGCCATGTGTCGAGGAATGGGCCTCGCGGCGTGGCCGAAACCAGCTGCACGCAGCAGATTTCGTACCCCCCCATTCCCTATCCCCCCCCCTTTCGTTCGGCCCGAAAACATCCCACGAGACCTGGACCGTCAAAATCCAGGACGCGCTTGTCAAAAAAGCGCTAAGTCGGGCGTGTCCCCCTACAGGGGGATCTTCGACGAAAGATGCACCAAACATGAACCAAAAAGGTCAAAACATACAAAAAAATAGTCCCCAGACTATTTTCGTACTATTTGTTTGCTTACTTTGGGGGTATTTTCAAATTTTTTCCTCGAACGTCCCCTCTGCAGGGGGACAGGCCCGCCTTAAAAGCGTCGGCAAGCCCGAGCTCTGGCGTGCTCGAGTGTGGCGCTGCCCGAGCGCGGCCGCTCGGCTCTGCCCGTGGCGGGCGGGGCCCCTCCGCGCACCCTGCCGCCCCTCGCCCCCCCCGCCCCTGGCGTTAAGTCGGGCGTGCCCCCCGACAGAGGGGATGCTCGACGGAAAATAAAAAAGTATTCTAAACATATCCCAGAAGTATAAAATAGGCGAACAAAAACTAATACCCATACTATGTTTTACTCTTTTTCCCTACCTAGGCTCTGCCTAGAAGGGTTCTTACTCGGAAACTTCAAGGACCGGGCAGTGGGGCCCGCCCCGGGCGGTTCCCCCAGTATCCGCCCCGCGGTTCCCCCAGTTACGTCCCCTAGCTTTAGCTTTAGCTTTAGCTTCAGCTTCAGCTTTAGCTTTAGCATTCGCTTTAGCTGTAGCCTTAGCCTTAGCTTTAGCTTTAACATTAGCATTATCATTAGCTTTAGCTTTAGCTTAGCTTTAGCTTGAGCTTTAGCTTTAACGTTCGCTTTAGCTGTAGCTTTAGCTTTAGCTTTAGCTTTAGCATCACATTTAGCTTAGCTGTAGCTTAGCTCTATGTTGAATTTAGCTTAGCTGTAGCTGTAGCTTAACTTTAGCTTAGATGTAGCTTAGCTTTAGCTTAGCTTTAGCTTAGCTTTAGCTTAGCGTTAGCTTAGCGTTAGCTTAACTTCAGCTTAGCTTTAGCTTAGCTTTAGCATAGCTTTAGCTCAACTGTAGCTTTAGCTTAGCTTTAGCTTAGCTTTACCGTTACTACTAATGCTGCTTTCCTAGGGGCTCCAATTCCTAGGTAGGGTCGCACTGGGAAAATTGAACATTCCCCCTGTAGAGGGGGGCAGGCCCGACTTCACCCTGGCGCCCCGGCGGCGGGGTCCTCCACCGCCTCGCTGGCAGCTCTGCCTCCCGGCGCCCGCGGGGGAGCGAGAGGGGAGGACGAGGGAGGGGCGGCAGGGAGGGGGAGGAGAAGGGCGCGGGAGGGAGGGAGGGAGGGAGGGAGGGAGGGGGAGGAGAAGGGCGCGGGAGGGAGGGAGGGGGAGGAGGGGGAGGGGGGAGGAGAAGGGCGCGGAGGGGGGAGGAGGGTGCATCGAGGAGGAGGGGCGCAGGCGGAGGGGGAGGAGGGGGGGAGGGAGGGAAGGGGGGGGGAGGGATGGCAGAGGAGGGGGAGGAGGAGGGCGCAGGAGGAAGCGAGGAGGGCACGCGGCGGAGAAGGGCGCAGGAGGCGGGGGAGGAGGGCAGGAGGGAGGGACAAGGGAGGAGGACTGCGGAGGAGGGAAAGGAAAAGGACGTAGGAGGGAGGAAGATGAGGGAGGAGGGGGAGGGGGGGGGGGGAACACCTGCGCGAGCGGAAAATCCGACTCGGGTGAGCTGACCCGAAGGCGCTTCGCGGTGGAGGGAAGGCGGTACGTGTTAGACGGAGAAGGGAGGAGGGAGGGGGGATGAGGCGCTAGGTGTTAGACCATGAACCCCTTGTGACCTATCGATCCTGGGCCGTCGTCGGCGGTCTTTGGCGATCTTCGGACGGTCTTCGGGGCTCTTCGGCGGTCTTCTATCGGTCTTCGTCCGTTTCCAGCAATCTTCGGCGGTTTCCTGCAGCTTCGGCGCGAAAGCTGGCCGGCTGCGGTCATGAGGGGTGCATGACCGAACACCAACAAGTAGGATCATTTGGCAAGCAATTGCTGGGGTCATCGTAACAACGATTCAGGGCAATGGAGTCCGATCGAAGCGCCACCGGGCCAGACAAGCCCAGGTCCAGCCAAGGACGAAGCACGACCAACACGCGGAATCAAAACAAATCGTACCAGACCCAATGTCCGCCTTCGACCATGCATCTAAATGGGGAAACCGAAAGGTACCGATACCGCTACTCCCTCGACCTCCCCCGGGGTGCGTTCTGACTAGAATTTCGAGGCGAAGCGCGCTCCAGAGGCTACTCTTGCCTAGGGTCACTCTTACGACTGGCCAACAGAAACTCAAACCCTTTGGGAGGGGACCTACAAGCAGGAAGACCAAGAGCATTCCAGACCGCTTAGATCTGCTGCCCCTAATGCAAAGACGGGGACCTAAGTGCGGCTACGTCCCCATTGTGTTATCCGCCGGCGTGCCGCTGGGCACGGAATGGGCGTCCTCAGGTCCTCTGCCGAATCCCTTACGCACACCTGGGGAGTCTTTCAGGGACCCGGACGGGACCCAAGACGTCCAACAATCGCACCTGAGACTCTCAAGATGGCCACACGACGGCCCAAGAGGTCTCCAAGACGCGCCAAGAGAGCCTTAAGAGTCTTCCCAGGAGGGCGCCGAGAGGACACATTCCTTGACGTTTCATAATGTTTCAATGATTGTGGGGTCTTCGACCTTTCAAGCTCCCGGCGCTCCAAGACTGCCCACGAAGTCTTCAAACCGCCCCAAGACGGCCCAAGAGGCCCCCAGGAGGGCCCCAAGACGGCCTAAGAGCGCCCCAAGACGGCTCAAGGGAACGCGAACCGAAAAAAAAGGCTTCCGCCCCAAGAGGCCCCCAGGAGGCCCCAAGAGGCCCCCAAGAGACCCCTGAGAAAGCCCAAGAAGCCCCCCCAAAAAAGACCAAAACGGCCCCAGAGACGTTTCAGAACGGCCTCCAAGAGGCCCCCGAGAGGCCTCCTGCGAGATCCCAAAGAACGTCCGGTAGGCTTCATACCCACAACCCAGTCACGCTGGCGGGATGGGCCGAAGGCCATACATGAAGTAGAAGGCGTTGGAAAAAGATTCGGCTTCCGCCCGCCCCCTGACGGGGAGGGAAAAGGTGAAGCCACTCGATAATTGGATCGGAATCCGAAAATCCTGAGAATACCTACTCTCAACGACCGACGGGTAGCTGTAGGGGTTCTTATATTCTCGATGATCCTACGGGCTGCCTTCATGGCGAGAAGCGCGCGCCCACGCGCGCGCGTCGCCGCCCGCTGGGTCGTGCGGCGCCCGGGGCGGGCCACGGGAGGCCCTGACGGCCAGGGCCCGGCGCCTTGCACAACCCACGACCGCTGCTTCAGCCACCTGTGAAGGGGCCCAGGCAAACACAAGTAAATAGACACTAATTCCAGGATTCCCAATGTTCTCTTACATGTTCAGGGTTCTCGTCTTCCCTCCCACTTCCCGAATTTTCCTAAACTTTTCTGGGATCGACGATTACTTGTGACTGTGTGTTTTTGTCCCATCCTGAGTCTCACTCGCTTACTCGGCGGCGAACGAAGGGGGAAACGAGAAGCAGAAAGCCTTCTCGGAAGGTTCGGAAGTCCCCCGTCCTTCTGAGAAGTTGTCTACCCCTGCCCCGAAGACGCAGAAAACTCCTCAGAAGCAGGCGGGCTTCTGAGAAGCCCCGCCGCCTTCTGAGAGGGCCTTTTTCCTCCTCCCGCCGGCCCGCCCCCTCGCTTGCCGCCGGCTTACGCGAGATGGTAACTTACGCGGAGGCTGACGCGGGCCGCCAGCACAACACGTTACGATTAGAGGCATAATCAAACGCATGCACGTAAACTTTTGACGCTCCGTGCAGGTTCCTTGCATCTGAGCTGAGCACACAGACATATGCACATGAATGCATTCAAATATACGTTTAACAACCACCCTGGGGTCTGCGTACCTGTTGGCGGAAAAACATAATATACTGTTGTTCGTCCGCCAACTTACTAAACTTGCTTGTTGAAATGACCGAGCCGCTCAGTCGCAAGATGGCTGGCAAACTTGCACTGCGTAGTACAAGCAACGAAGTTTCACGTCAAAGGCAAATTTGAGGAGAGGGACAAATTCACGATAGCACCTGACCACCATTCTCTCTGGATGTGCCTCGTCCCCTGCGTGGGCAATCAACTACCTCTCCCGGGGTGCTCCATGACCAGATTTTCGGGGCGAGTCCAGCCGTGGCGACGAGGGCCTCCCAGAAGACCCCAAAAAGGGAAAACGGAGGAAGGGTAGCGGTATGTTTGGAGGCCTGGAAATGGGCACCAACACCAACACAGGGGGTTTGCCTCCACAGTGGGAAAATGATCCTGGATTTCGGTGTTGGTGGTAATGTTCTTCGGCCACCTTGGAAGCCAGAATATTACCACCATCGCCGAGATCGGGATCTTTTTCCCTCGGTGGAGGCACACCGCCGATATTGGTGTTGGTGTCAATCTCTAGGCCTGTGATATGGGCTCCTTCTCCTCCTCCGGACCTCCCCTCCTGACTGCAGCGAGCTCCTGACCAGGTCGACCGCGCTCTGGTTCGTCTGCAGCTCGAAGACCCCGTCGCAGCCTCCCTCACGCAGTCGACCCCCCCTCCGATCGCGGCCCCCCGCTCTCCTGTTCACCCTCCATGGGAAGGAAGGAGAGTACTCCAGAGTTCGTAATAAAGGGAGGGGGGTCTCCTTTCGGGGGGGGTCTCTTCCAGGCTATCTTGGAGGGCCTGGGGGGTCTGGGGACGATGTTTTGGAGGGTTCTCCCACGGGGGTGGTCTGAAATGGCTTGTCTTGGAGGGTCCAGACCCCCTCCCTTTTATTACGAAATCTGGAGTATCCCTACGTGTCCCTGTGGGGGGGGGAACTAAGTTCGGAGGGCGAACACCTTGGGAATAGTTTAGGAGGCAACTACTGGGAGGTGTTTGCCGGAAGGATGAAGGCAGATCAAGCCTCATTGGGGGGCTCTTACGCCAGAGTGGGCCTCGGATCAAGCGGGATTAAGCCAGATTAAGCGGGATGAAGCGGAATTCGCCAGGATTTCGGACCAGGGCTGAATCAGAATTTGACCTCCCAGGAGTTGCATCCGAAAACAATGGTCTTTCCTCTGCAAATGTACCAAGCCAAGCCCACGGATTGGCAAGGCACCCGCGGAAAAACGTGGAGGCCATGCCGCCCGACTTTTGCCGACGGCGCGCACCGATGCCCCTGCGGAGACGGGAGCCGCCTCCAGTCCGCGCGCCTATATCCGCGTCTGCGCTTCCTCGAATGCTGAGCAGGGACCGACCGTCCCGGCATTTCTATAGTCCTACCACGAAATGCTCTTAGAGCCCAAACACGCTCTCGTAACAAAAACAAGAGGTTCTTAGAACTTAAGCCCTATGGGTTAAAGCATGACAGACTCCCCTAGAAATGTTCTAAGAACATTCCGTGGGAACCACAAACAAGTTCTTGGAACACTATTTGGTAGGGCTATAGGCGAGCCCAGCCGCTTCGCCACTGCTTGAGAATGCTGCTCCTCGGCCCGGCTCCCCGAAGAGCTGCCAAGAACTCAATTCTCCCGGGGTCCAGCACGGCCCCTTCTCGGGGGCGGCTCGGGCCGCGAAGACGAGAAGCCTCCGCGAGGCCGACAGAAGACGTAGTCTGGGCATGTCCCCCTACGGGCGGATCTGGGCAGACAACATTGGCGAGAGTCAAACATGTACCAAACGGTCAAACATAGTGTAGAAAGTCGTCCCCTGACTATTTCTTCTTGCCCATTTTTGAGTACTCCAGATTTCGTAATAAAAGGGAGGGGGTCTGGACCCTCCAAGACAAGCCATTTCAGACCCCCCCCCGTGGGAGAACCCTCCAAAACATCGTCCCCAGACCCCCCCAGGCCCTCCAAGATAGCCTGGAAGAGACCCCCCCCCGAAATGAGACCCCCCTCCCTTTTATTACGAAATCTGGAGCATTCCCCCTGTAGAGGGGCATGCCCGACGTAACGACACGTGCGCTAGAAACGAGCCGGGGCGGGCCGACGCCGTCTCGACCTGGTCCTGCTCCGGACACGAGAGCCGCCGCTCTCTCCCGCGCCCCCTCCTCTGGGCAGCGCTCGGACGTCCATTTCCCTGTGCTTTTTGTCGGCTTCGTGCGTGGTTGCAGGATGACCCAGGATGATCCTCGAGAATCCCCCGCCGGGAACAAGTGCACATGTCCGAGCGATGCCAAGCTCCTCGGGCGCGGGCTGACCGCCCTTTGCCGTGACCAGCACTCTCCGTGACGTCACCCTCGCCCTCCAGGCCTCCCGCTGGCCGCAGACACGCGCCGCGTTGGGCGAGACGAATGGGGCGCCACGGAAGGGAACTGTTTGCTAGGGATCGGGTAGTTAATCTGGGTTTCCTGATCAGCATGGGGGGGTCCCCCCCCGACGGGGGGCAACCTCGCCTCGCCATCGCGCCGCGACGGGGGTCGGAGCGCCTTCGGCGCGCGGTGGCTGCCCGCGACGGGGGTCGATGTGGGGCTGCCGGCGGGGGTGACGCCCCCCCGACGCTTGTCAAGAAACTCGGGGTACGCCCCCTCTGCTTGCCCTCGCTCGGACGTCCATTTCCCGTGCATTTTTCGGCTTCGTGCGTCCTCGCCGGAAGAAAATACACACGTCCGAGCGATGCCAAGTCTGAGCATCCTCCCAGGGTCCAGCACGGGCCGGTGTCACGCGCAGCCTCCCGCGAGGCCCAGCGCAGGGCGAGGCCAAGCGCCAGCAAGGGCCGACGTTGCGCTGACGGGGGGAGGAGCCGGACGATGCCGATGTACTGCCTCTCCCCTGGCCTCGCCTGTGATACGTTCGAGGCAGGAGTCCGAGGCGCCTCCAAGAGGCGCCCAAGATGCCCCCCAGAGGCTCCCGAGAAGCCCCCAAACTGCACCCAAGTGGCCCCCGGGGGCGCTCCCAGAAGACCCCAAGAAACATCCCTGAGGTCTCTCACCCGTAAAACAGGCACGGTGGCGGGATAGGCCGAAGGCCATTCGATCCGCCGCTCACTGTTGGCATGCCACACTGGTGCCTGGCGTGCTGAATCCTATACGTTTGTTTCGGCTCTTTTCCAAGAAAACAAATAACTCCCCCTAGGGCTTCGGCCGATCCCGACGGCCACCCAGAAGGGACCAGAAAACACCTCCACGTCTAAGACAAATTCCCCCAAACGGTCCAATATGGCCACAAAGACGGCCCAAGAGGGTCCGAGATGCCTCCAAGTCTGTCCAAGAGACCTTCAAGACGGCCCAAGATTTATGTTCTTCCCGTCTTCTCTTCGAGCACTCAGAAAATATCGACACAGTGTGTGTGTGTGTGTTCCCGACACGCTGGTGAAGTGTCGAACGAGTATCGCCTCCCAGAGTCCGACACGTGGAAACGCTTAAATGTCGGTACTTCCTTGGCGCTCAACAGTCTCTCTCGTCGTCCACGCTAAACATAAGCTGGAACATCAGAACCCAAGCTACATCCAAGAAGGCCCAAGAGGCCCCCAAGAAGGCCTCAAGGAGGGCCCGAAGAGGCCCCCAAGAGGGCCCCCAAGACGGCCCCCAAGACGGCCCTGGAACACCTCAAGGGGGAGGGCCCCAAGTCGGCCCAGAGAGGCCCCCACGACGGCTTCCGACGGCGTCTGCCTGGCCAGGAACGCCCTAAGACGGGCAAAGAGGCCCCAGCGAAGCCCCCAAAGGTTTCAAGAGGCCCAATGCGGCCCCCAAGATGCCTCCAAAAGGCTCCCAGGAAGCTCCCATGAGGCCCCTAGAGTGCCCTCAGAGGCTCCCAAGATGTCCGCCTCCCCTTGCTTCTCCTTCTCCACCTCCTCCTCCTCCTCCTCCTCGTTCGCCTCCTGATCTTCCCCGCCATCCTCACCCGCGTATTCCCCGAAGGGTTTGCACAACCGCTGGGGGAACACATGGTCCGATACCTTGGCAGAGCTCTGGCCACAACGCTCGGAGACATGGGCAATTCCAAAGGAAGGGGGCGGCGGCGATACGTCGTAGGCGTCTTCGATCCGCCGCCGCCTGTTGCTTTATCACAGGGAAGCCCGGTGTGCTGAATCCTACACGGCGCTTGGTTGTGGTGCATTTTCCCACCGCGCCGGCCACCTGGAAGGGACCGCAAACAACCTAAACGTTCGGAACGAATTCTTCGAGACGGTTCAAGATAACCTCCAAGAGGGCAAGATGGCCTCCAAGTTCCCCCTGAGAAGGTCCGAGATCGCCTCCAAGACGGCCACATCATGTCCATGATACCTCCAGATCCGCCCAAGAAGCCTCCAAGACGGGCCAAGGCGGCCCAAGAGGCCACCAAAAGGACCGAAGAGGCCAAATTCATTGATTATTCTTAGGTTTTAGACAAGCTGTGGCATTCGTTTCTTTTCGGTGCTCCGACGGCCCGAGTCGGCCCAGGAGGGCCCGAGATCGCCCCAAATGCCTCCATGATGACCCCAAGGCAGCCCAAGAAGCCTCCAAGACGGCCCAATGACGGCCCAAGAGGCCCCCAAGACGCCCATGGTGACCTCCAAGACGGCGGCCCTGAAACGACCCAAGTGGGCCCCAGGTCGGTCCAGAGAGGCCCCCAAGACGGCTTCCGACGGCGTCAGACGGGCAAGGAACGCCCTGAGGCCAAGAGGCCCCCAAGAAGCCCACAAAGGTCTCAAGAGGCCCAATGCGGCCCAAGATGTCTCTAGAAGGCTCCCAGGAAGCTCCCAGAAGGCCCCTAGAGTACCCCCAGAGGCTCACAAGATGTCCCCTCCTCCTCCTCCTCCTCCTCCTCCTCAGCCTCCTCCGCCTCCCCTTGATTCTCTATATCCTCCTCCTCCTCCTCCTCCTTCTTCTCCTCTTAATTGTCCTGCCCCTCCTGCGCTTCTTATTCCCCCCCGCGTGTTCCCCGAAGGGTTTCCACAACCGCTGGAGGAACACATGGTCCGATACCTTGGCAGAGCTCTGGCCACAACGCTCGGAGACATGGGCCATTAGACGAGGAATGGGTAGCGGTATCGGTATCCTTTCCTTCTCTGGTCGACTGGGCCCTCCTCCGTATGGACGTCCGTGCCCAGACCCCCGACGTTTGTTGCTCGCACCATCGACCCCCTGAGGTCTCGGACCCTTCCCCAGCCATGATCGTTTCGTTACTCGAGCAGGTCTGGGCCCCTCTCCTTAGCATGGGGGAAGCGGGTCCTGTGAGAAACGGGTCCTGGACCCCGGGGCCTCCCCACAAGACGAATGATTCATCCTGAGAGAAGTTCTCTGACAGTCCCCGGGTCCGTGGAGGGCCCCTAGAGAGCCCGACCGCGGGAAACATCTCGGACCACGGCGACCCCCCCCACGGCGATCGTCCCCCCACGCCCCCTCCGAGCAGCAGGAACTCGTCCTCGGGCGTCAACTCCATGGTCACCACCTCCGGGAAGGCAGACACCTTCTGCGCCTCCGGGGGCAGGTCGGCGCGCGCCTGCGCCGGCGAGCGGGCCGGGAGGCGGAGAGGCGTTTGTGTCGATCGATTGCGCACGGGCTTCGCGCTGTTCTGGTGCGTTGGATTGGCTCTTGTAACAAGGTGTCGTTCTGTTGCGAGGGCGCGCGCTGAAGTCGGACTTGGGTTGAAGAGGACACGCGAGACGGCACGAGACCCTTCCGAGGGCCACGATGCTATCGGAATGCAGGAGGCATGGGCCGCAAACGCAGGACACAGGGGCATCCTCGATTTTGCAGGATCGACCTACTAATCAAGGCCGACAAGAAGATGTACTGCGGATCCGTGCATCTGCCGCGTGGGCGCCAGATCCACAGATCGGAGAAGGTACCCCTGAACCATGCGGGCCAGCGCCGCCTGATTCGGCGGCGGAGCGCGCCGCGCACGTACCAAACGAGACCCGCCGCAAATCTTCGCGGTTTGATCCAGGTTTCTGCCTTTCCTACACCTTCGGTGGGAAAGGGGAGCCTCACTTCTTCTCCACATTCCTGACTCCGCCGCCACGCCCCTGTCACGTTGAGGCGTGCAATGAGTAGGCAAAGAAGGACCCTTACCAGGAGGGCCAAGAACAGGAGGGATAAGTCTTTTGTGCAGATGTTTCGAACCAAACCGTCGGGTGCCTCAGTGAGGCCACGTCACCATCGCGATATTAGGGTTAGGGGTTCTACTGTTCTCGATGATGGAATCACACGTGCTGGCCAATCGGCGTCCGCTGAGCATTGGCAGGCACGCTCCTTGTCACCAAGCGCCGCACCGATCCCCCCCCAGAGGGTTCCCGGGCAGCCCTGCGCCTCTTGGCGCTCTCCAAGTCATTCACAGGCTTCAGGAGACGACCGGGGAAGGCCACCAAGGCGACCAGGAGGCACCCAAAGCGTCGAATACGCCCCACGACGCATCAAAGGAGGCCCCGATCCGCTCCAAGATTTTCTCGGGGAGAGCATCGAAGAGCAATGAAAAAAAACAGCGCGTGTATTTCTACGTTGGTCGCTTTCCGCTCTCTTCGGCCGAAGATCGGTCCACTTGCGGTCTTCTAAAACCTGCTACTACTACTACTACTACTACTACTACTACTACTACTACTACTACTACTACTACTACTAGTACTAGTACTACTACTACTACTACTACTACTACGTACTAGTAGTAACTACTACTACTACTACTACTAC
>CAUYUJ010010813.1:152500-215000 GCA_963575745.1 Prorocentrum cordatum | reverse complement strand
CGCGCGGCCGACGCCCCTCCCTCCTGGGCGTGGCTTAATGGGGGGGTCACAAAATTGGGGGGGGTCAGAAAAGGTCCCCTTTCGTGCCCCTCCAGAGCCCCAGGGGGCTCGTTTAGGTACCATTTGGGTACCTTTTCGGACCACACTCGCCGCCCCCCCATTTACGATCCCCCCATTACGCAGCGCCCAACCCTCCTAGGGCCGACCCTCCCGGCATTTCGATAGGCCCACCATCGCCGCGCCCCGCGCTCCGCAGGGCGCGACGCGCGATTCTCCTCGCGCGCTCGCGCCGGCCGCCCCGCCCGCGGCACAGGATCGAGGGTCTCGCGTCTCGCTCCGAGAGCGCCCCAGGGGGGCCTACGCGCGACGAGCTCCGCGCCCGCGCGGTGGCCCCGGCCGCCCCCCCCCGGAGGTCGGAGAAGCGGTGCACCGCTGGGCCGAGGCACAAGATCGAGATCGGCTCGAGGAGGGTACTCCAGATTTCGTAATAAAAGGGAGGGGGTCTCAACCCTCCCAGACGAGAAGTTTTAGACCCCCCCTGTGGGAGAGCCCTCCAAAACATCGTCCCCAGACCCCCCCAGGCCCTCCAAGATAGCCTGGAAGAGACCCCCCCCGAAATGAGACCCCCCTTCCTTTATTACGAAATCTGGAGTACCCACATGCTCTTCATGTTTGAAGGGGCCTTGGGACACACACACACACACACACACACACACATAAGTACACACAAAGACAAAGATTCCCCATAGTTTCGCATATGTTCTGGGTTTCTGTCTTCCCCCCCACTTCCCACAGTTTCCCATACTTTCTGGGGAATCGAGGATGAATTGTGTCTGTGTGTTTCTTTCCCTCCTGAATCTTTGCTGGACGCTCTTCTGCATCCTGGGGAGGCTACCCTTGGAAGTCCTGTGTGCTTTGGGCGGCGGAGGGTATCATGCTCTTGAAGGATGTTATCGTGTCGTAGTTTCCACTGAAAACATTAGCTGTTGAAGGTGCGCGCGAATCTGCGCTGAACCGCTTCCCTGGAGCGTGGAGCGCGCCAGGGGCGGCACCGGAGGCGCCGCCAGGGGGCTCCCGTACCGATCCCAGAAATCCGCACGGACCGTCGAGAATGTACGGTAGGCTCGTGCGGCGACGGCGCGCGCAAAAAAGCTTGTGACACCGCAACGATCGCTCAACCTTGAATCGATCGCGGCCAGGATCGTTCAAGGTTGAATTCAGTCGGGTTACCTGTGGCGTTACCGTGCACTTCGGCGCGTCCGCGTCGCTCCAGCATGCGGAACCCACCCTGGAACGCCTTCGCTGGCATCGCTGGCGCGTCATCGCCGCATGAACCTACCGAAATTATGTTCATGCCGTGTTTTCTTCTTCGACCCCACCCTCCGCCCCGCCTCCACCCTCCTGCCCCTTGCTCCTTCCGCCGCCCTCCTGCCTCCCCCTCCCGATTCCTCCCCTCGCTTGCTCCTGCCGCCAGTGCTCCGCTCGTCCGGCTGTTTCTCCTCCTGCCCGTCCGGCCCCGCTCGTAATGTATCCGCCAACGTGACGCTGGGCACGGAGTGGCCGTGTCCTCAGGTCCTCTGCTCAATCCTCGGAGCCTCAATCCTCACTCCTGAGGCGTCTCTGAGGGGCCCGGAGCCCACATTGCCAACTCTCCCGAGGCGTTGCACAGCTGTGCGCGGTTTGCCGCATGACTCTTGCGGAGCAATGCTGGGCCCCACCACGAGCCAAGAGGGCACGCACGGTGGCCCGATAGGCCGACGGCCACTGGATCCGTCGCCCCCTGCTTGCAGGGGTGCACGGCGTGCTGGATGTTTCAGGTTTTGGTTTTGGTTCTTTTTCTAAAAGAACTCCCCAGTGGGCTTCGGCCCGTCCCGCCGGCCACCTGTAATTTTCCCAAAATCCGTCTGTCAATGCCTTTGTTGCCCCAACTTGGCCCAAGATGGCCTCCAAGACGGCCAAGATGGCCCAAGATGGCCTCCAAGATGCCTCCCAGACGGCCAAGATGGCCTCCAAGACGGGTAAGATGGCTCCAAGATGCCTCCAAGACGGCCCAAGATGCCCTCCAAGACGGCCAAGATGGCCCCAAGATGCCTCCAAGATGGCCCAAGAGGCCTCCAAGACGTTCTCCAGGAGAGCCCGAAGAGGCCAAAATCATTGGTTTTCCTTGGGTTTTTGAAGGCTTTTTGCGTTTTCTTCTTTTCGGCCTTCCGACGGCCCAAGAGGCCCCCAAGATCGCCCAAGAGGCCTCCAAGAAGGCCCTATGACGGCCCAAGGGCCCCCCAAGACGGCCCCAAGAGCGCCCCAAGACGGCCCAAGAGGCCTCCAAGAAGCCCAAGGAGGCCCCCAAGATGCCTCCAAGAGGCCTCGAAGAGGCCCCCAAGAAGCCCCCAACAGACCCCAAGGGTGCCCCAAGAGACTCCTAACAACCCTCATCCTCCTACTCTATTTCTTCCTCTTCCTCTTCCTGTTCATAATCATTCTCTCCCATGTGTTCCCCGAAAGCTTTCCAAACCGACTCGGGGAACTCATGGTCCGATAGCTTGGCCAAGCTCTAGTCCAACTTTCGGCCACATCGGCGTTTCCAAAAAGGCAGGGGGCGGCGGTGATTCGCCGTAGGCGTCTTCGATACGCTCCAAGATCCAGCACCATCGATGACTAAATGGAACATGTCCACCTTGACCATCACCTTCATGATACATATATATATATATATATATATATATAGTCCCCCTGCTCCTGCTCGAGCTCCCCGTTTTCGTCGTCCCCATTGTTGTCGTCGCGCTCCAAACCCGAGGGGGGGTGGGGTTGGACCCCCCCCACACCCAACCTGACCTTTCGAGGGAAGAGGCCCCCCCCCGTCCCCCCGGGGGGGAACTGTAGGGGCGCGGTCGCGCACCGAGAAGACGCTCGTTCAGACCTCTGTGGAGCCACGTCCGTCGCGAACAACACCATGCCGTGGGGCCGCCGGATGTCTCCGACACAAAACCTTTTTTTTGATCCGCGGGTCGAGAGCGCACCTCTTCCGGGCGAAGCTGAGCGGGCCGCGCGAAGCTCGAATTAACAAAGAGGGGGGGGGACAGAAGGGGCGCGGCCACTCCGACACAAAACATCCGCAGTCGTGCTCTCTTCGGCCCCCGTCTTGACCCGACCCTGTGCCAGGGGAGCAGGACAAAATATCCATGCCCCGCCGCCGTGGGGAGCCCACCGGCTAGCTGTCTTTGAAGGAGCACCGGACTCTCAAACGACGACAATCGTCGGTGGACGGACCTCCCTTTTAGTAAACCTCCCTTCAGTGAGAACGACCTGGGACCGCAGCCGACGGATCTGGACCCGCAACAATCACGGCCGTGCCGCCCCCTCGCGAACCGAACACGGCCCATTCGCGAATCGACGTGCTTCAGGCTAGGTGGTCGATCAACCTCCGGGACAAAAGGAGAAACACGCAGACCCGCTTCCGACTGCGGCGTGCCGACCCCCCCCCCGATGGCTCCCTGGGGACGAAGGGCGAGGAAGCTCTCGCCGCCCCGCTCCTGACTACCTACCAGACCACCCCAACCCAACCCGAAGCCTCGAATTTCGGGTTGGGGGGGGTAATTATGGGTTCCATGCGTGTCTTTTTCTATGTTCCCCGACCCCCCCCCCCCCCACTGAGGCCTTCGGGTTGGGTTGGGGTGGTTTGGTAGGTGGTGAGCTCCTCCGCACCCCGGGCGCTCCCGCAGGACCTCTCCAGAAGCCAGATGGCCCCCCCGACGGGCCACGAGGGCTCGGGCTCCGGAAGGCGTCCAAGAGGGTCCAGGAGGCCTCCAAGACAGCCCTGGAGCGCTCCAAGGCGCCCAAGATGGCCCCAGGACTGCCCGAGATGCCCCAAATAAGCCCAGAGAGCGCTCAAGGACCCCCAAGAGGGCCCAAAGAGGCAAGAGTCATTGATTTTGACTGTGTGTGTGTGTGTGCGTGTGTGCGTGTGTGCGTGTGTGCGCGTGTGCGTGTGTGCGTGTGTGGGTGTGTGGGTGTGTGGGTGTGTGGGTGTGTGCGTCTGTGCGTGTGTGCGTGTGTGCGTGTGTAAGCGTGTGCACATGCGCGTGCGCGTGCGCGTGCGCTTGCACGTGCGCGTGCGCGTGCAGGGGCGCGCATGCGCGTGCGTGCGCACATGCGCGTGCGCGTGCGCGTGCGCGTGCGCGTGCGCGTGTGCGTGTGCGTGTGCGTGTGCGTGTGCGTGTGCCGTGTGCGTGTGCGTGTACGTGTGCGTGTGCGCGTGCGTGTGCGTGTGCGTGTGCGTGTGCGTGTGCGTGTGCGTGTGCGTGTGCGTGTGCGTGTGCGTGTGCGTGCGCGTGCGCGTGCGCGTGCGCGTGCGCGTGCGCGTGCGCGTGCGCGTGCGCGTGCGCGTGCGCGTGCGCGTGCGCGTGCGCGTGCGCGTGCGCGTGCGCGTGCGCGTGCGCGTGCGTGTGCGCGTGCGCGTGCGCGTGCGTGTGTGTGTGTGAATGTGTGTGTGTGTGTGAATGTGTGTGTGTGTGTGTTTCGATCTTGTTCGAGTTCTCGCGTTCTCGGGCTTCCGACGATCCAAGATGGCCCCGGAGGCCCAAAGACGGCCCCAGAGGCGGAGCACTCCATTAAGGCCCCAAGTCGGCCCAAAGAGGCCCCCACGACGGCCTCCGACAGCGTCAGACGTGTCAGAAATGCGATAAGATAGCCAAAGAGGCCCCCGAGAAGCCCCCAGAGGCCCCCAAGAGGCCCAAGGAGGCCCCCAAGATGCCTCCGAGAGACTCCCAGGAAGCTCCCGGGAGGACCGGAGAGAGCCCCCGGAGCTTGCCAGAGGAGGAGGAGGAGGAGGAGGAGGAGGAGGAGGAGGAGAAGGAGGAGGACGACAAAGAGGAGGACGAGGTGGAGAAGGGGGAGGGGGAGGAGAAGATGGAGGAGGGGGAGGAGGAGATGGAGGGGGAAGAGGGAGGAGGAGAAGGAGGAGGAGGAGGACGGGTCGCCTAAGACCTTCGAAGAAACCCTCCAGTCGGCGGTGATTCGCCGTAGGCGTCTGCGATGTCGCGGCCACAAAGCCGCACGGCGGGGTGGGCTATCGGGCCCCTGCTGGCGGCACCCCCTGAGCCCATCCCCTCCCCCCCCCCGATGATCCTCGTCGTCTGGTGTTTCGGGCCACGGCCGGGCCTAAGCGTTGTGTTTCGTCTTGTTGTCGGTTTGCGTGTTGTTTCGCTCCACCTGTTTTCCTGTTCCCTCCGCCAAAATGGAAAACAGAACACGGCCGAAGTCCAGCAAAACAGCGCCCAGGTCCAGCCCTGCTCCTCGTCGTCTGGTACTTCGGGCCACGCCTTGAGCCCCCAGCCGCCGTCCGGGGCGATCCGGACAGCCCTTGAACGCTCTCGACGAGGCGCAGCGCTGCTGGAACGCACCCAGAGGCTGGAAAAACCTCCAGGAACTACAGTCGGCCTGTATCAAAAGGATGCGCGATAAAGGACGCAAGGACTTTGGACGCCCATTTCGAAGCTTTTCAAGCAGGCCGCGGCCAGCGAAAAAGGCAAGGGATGGACCGAGGAGTCAAGGATGTCAGGCTGTCAGGGTACCCTTGGGAAGGTTGCCCATCCTTCCTGCGCGGGCTGACTGTAACTGACGAGACGTCCAAAAACCCCCGTCATCGTCGTGCGCACCTCCCTGAACCTGCCCCCTCTTTTATAAAGGTGCACAACTCCGCGGCGTCATCATCTTCTCGCAATGCGGACCGGCTGCACGCAAGAGGGGCCCCGGCCGAGAGTGAGCCCTCGTGCGCGGCTCGCTGGGAGGCCGCGGGGGGCCCCACACCCCAACGCGCAAGACGCCACAAACGTCGCATCGCACTGGGCCAGCACCGGAGAGGCCACTCTGGCAGAGGACCACTCCGACGCGCCGCTGAATGGACCCCCGGAAGTCTCTCGGGGGCGCACTGACCCGGGCCCATCCAGACCCGGGTCGGTCGGGCTCTGCAGGATCTGGCAGAATCCTGCAGGACCCTGCAGGCTGCTGCACCCTCACCCCCGTCAGTGCACCCCTGGCCCCGCAGGATCCTGCAAGAAGCGGCGCTCTGACTGACCCCCGTGTGCACAGCCCCCCGTCTCTTGAGCCCCGGATCTCGGCCCCTTCCCCATGGTGGGCCCATTTCCCACCACCACTGCAATATGTAGGAGAGGGAGGAGGTCCATGGGCGAAAAGTACCCCAGGCAAGTCTCGGGAGGAGACCCCGGACCAGGCAATTGTTCGAAACCCCTCACGAGGATCGTGGCCTCCGAGGGGGAAGCCGCAATTGACTACCCCCTCTCCCGCCCCACGAAGCCCACAAGAGCCCCCCAAGAGGCCCTGGGGGCCCCCAAGACGCCGCCAAGGAGCCCCAAGAGACTCCCAAGAGGTCCCCAAGAAGCCCTAAAGAGGGCTCCAGGGCCGGCGGAATGAGCGAAGCGACTAAATAAAGAATACAAAAAAATCCAAAGTGGTAAACAACACTCGAGAACTAGTCCCGAAACTATTGTGTTGGCTATGTTTGATATTCCTCCTGTAGAGTGACGGGCCGGACTTCACCCTCGTCGTCTCGCAAAGCCCGACCAAAACAATGATTGTCGTCTTCGATGGGTTTCCATTGTTTTTCTATCCTCGTTTCGTGTCCAGCCCGCCCCTGCTACAAGACGAGGTCGCCACGAAAAAGGGCCCACTGAATCGCCGAAGCGACGTCTGGGAGGGAGGAAAATAGGAAAGGAGCAGGAGGAGGAGCAGGATGGAGGAGGCGAAGGGGGAGGAGGAGGAGGAGGGGGAGGAGGAGGAGGAAAAAAATGGATGATGATGATGATGATGATGAGGAGGAGGAGGAGGAGGAGCAGGAGGAGGAGGAGGATTTGCGCGTGGTGGAGGGGGCGTTCGCCTGGTGACTACTAGCCGCCCGCGGCCAGGGATCCCGCTGTGGGGATGGGCCGTAGGACTCGGCGGAGCTCCAATCGCCGAGCCACTCCCTTCTGTCAGGGCTGCCGTGCATGATTTTCAGGGAAGCACCACCCTTTTGGGAAGCTTTCAACCTGATTTACTGACTTCTACGGTCTGTCTTTTACAAGCTTTGATCGACCGGGCAACACATACTAAGCACAGTGCCACTTAGAAACAAGACGACTGCACAGGCGCACGCCGCAATAGTGCACAAGACAAGAAATCCACAGCAACACATATGCAGACCACGGCTCATCACGGAGAGCGGGGAAGACTAATCCCACGGGCCTCTCCCACGATTCTTATGCACCAATGGGCAGCGGAATGCAAAGGCCAGGAGCGAGCCCAAATTGCAGCATGGCTTGCCTCAGGCGGCAAGCGGAGAAAAAGGTAAAACCATCCAGACTTATGATGGATGTTTTGCATGGCGCGGGCCTTGCCGTACTCGCCGACGCATTCCTTCCACCAGTCCATGTTGTCAGACTTCGTTAGTCGGTAGTCGCCAATCCGGCCGGAGACTGGCATCGCAGGCGTTTCCTTCTCTTCGAAGTCCTTGTACCACCCGTCCTTGACCAACATGAACTTCATTTGCCGCACTTGGCATTGCAGCCCTTCCACCAGCCCATGTTGTCAGCCTTCTTCTGCAGGTTTGCGACCTTGTTGATATTGCGATGGCCTGGGGCATCGGTGGCGACTGTGTAGTGCCACTTCTCGGTGTAGAAGACTTGGGTGGTGCAGGCGCTGGTCACCCCGCACTCGTGCTCCTCCTTCTGACGGTCCATGTAGAACGTGAAGGCGATGGGGCCTGGTACTAGGCATACGGCCTCCTCCTTCAGCTTCTCCAGCTCGCGTTGCGGAAGGCCGCCCAGGTCGTAGTTGAGGCGGGCGGTGGTGGTGCTCTCGCCGATGTCGACATGCCCGCAGATCACGATGGAGAGGCGCTCCTTCGCAAGAGTGGCAGGCATGACAGACTGGTGGGGAAAGATCGGAAAAACTCTGGGGGCGGAAGCGAACGCGAAATGTTCGAGCCCCAAGCTCCTGGACCTGACCAGGAGTGAAGTGCTGTGGTGTCCTCGGCCCCCAGAGCCCGAGGACTTGAGCCAAAATGGCTACGCGGGAGGAGGAGGAGGAGGAGGAGGAGGAGGAGGAGGAGGAGGAGAAGGAGCAGGAGAATGGAGGAGGAGGAGGCGAAGGAGGAGGAGGCGAAGCAGGAGGCGCAGGGGCCCCGGTCCGAGCGCGGTGCAAGTTCAGGCCCCAGCCGTCGATCCGCTCGCACGGCCCCACGACGGCCACGTGGCCACCGGCCTCTCCCAGGGAGCGGGCTGCCGAACGCCGGGAGAGAGCAGCGGCAGAGGGAGCTGGGCGGACCCAACGAGAGGACGAGGGCGACGCTAAAGATAACGGAGAGAGCGTGATCCACCGCCGCTTTACTGTGGAAAATTGCCAACCTTTTCCTCCAGAACCCGGGGGCGCCCCCCCCCCCCCCTCCGAAAATCCCCCCCCCCCCTGCTGGAACCCCTCCCCTCCCCCCCCCCCCCCCCCCCCGGCAAAACCCCCCCCCTCCCTAACCCCTCCCCCACCCCCCCCCCCCCGCTCGAAAACCGGGGGGGGTCACTACCGGTTCGAACCCCCCCCCCCCCCCCCCCCCCCCCCCCCTCCGGATCCGGAAAACCGGGGGGGTCACTCCGGTTCGAACCCCTCCCCCCCCCCCCTCCCTACTCACCGCCAGCAAACGACTCCCGGTCCCCACCACCGTCCGCATCACATCCCCCACTGGTGTTCCCAGCACCACTGTCCTCACCACCGCTGTCCCCACTGGTTCCACCACCGCCCCTACTGTCCCCACCAGTGGCCCCACCACTGTCGCACTGTCCCCGCTGTCCCCAGAACTGTTCCCACCACGGTTCCACTCTCCCCACTGTCTCCACGGCCCCAACCACTGCCCGACTATCCCCACTGTCCCCACTGTCCCACTGACTCCTCCGCTGTCCCACTGAGCTGTCCCACTGTTCCCACCACTGTCCCCACTGTCCCCACCACTGTCCCCACTGTACCTCTGTCCCATTGTCCCACCGCCGTCCTCGCCACCGCCTTCACCACTGTCCCCACCACCATTGTACCCTCCACTGTCCCACTGTTTCCACCTCATTCCCATTGTCCCCACACCACTGTCCCCACCACCACCGTCACCACCACTGTCCACTGTCCCCCCCTGTTCCCACCATTGTCCCCACCACTGTCCCCACCACTACCGTCCCCACCACTGTCCCACTGTCCCACTGTCCCCACCACTGTCCCGCTATCCCCTCACCACTGTCCCCACCAACACCGTCCCCACCACTGTCCGCACCCCCACTCGGTTTTCGAGGGGGGGGGGGTTCGAACCGGTAGTGACCCCCCCCGGTTTTCCGGATCCGGAGGGGGGGGGGGGGAGGGGTTCGAACCGGTAGTGACCCCCCCCCCTTTTTCATGATGATGGGGGGGGGGGGGGGGGGGTGGGGGGGGGGTTCGAACCGGTAGTGACCCCCCCCGGTTTTCCGGAGGGGGGGGGGGGGGGAGGGGTTCGAACCGGTAGTGACCCCCCCCGGTTTTCCGCCAGCAGCGGTAGAACACGCTCTTTCAGATAACGAGCCAAAGTCTATACACCGACGATGTGTCCAACCACGCGCTGAAAGACGCACAGGAAAGCGGATCCTGGTGTATACGACGTACACATGTCTCGCTGTTTCCCCCGGAAGACGGGGAAACAGGCGTACACCACACCACCCCGACGTCGTGGCCGACCCTGCAGGAAGTCCAGGGATTGAAAAACAACCCGCCACTGGTAATGTATATGCTCCAGTTTCCGACAAGAGGCAACTGCTGAAGGGTCCTCGCTAGAACGAGGAAGGGCTGACGAGCCAGATTCAGGGGCAAGGACCAGATTGGCTCAGATTGCGCACTGGATCGAGCGGGATCGAGCTGGATTTGCAGCTGAAGCCAAGCCAAGAGAACGTCCCTAAAGGACACGAGACCCTCCGCCGGCCAGATCGCACAGAACATCCAAGGGTACCCTCCCCAGGATGCACAAGAGCATCCAACAACCACGAACATTACTTCGAGAGTCAAAATTGATGTTCATCCCCTCGTGCTTAAATACCACATCCTATACATAAGTTCGAGCACCCGGAAAAGTGTCAAAAAGAGTGTCGAAACAGTGTCGAAACAATGTCTCCCAGGGCCCGACACGTGAAAACCCTCGAGTTTCGGTACTTGTTCCTGGTGCTCGAAATTATTTCTAGTGGTCTAAATAAAATAAGTTGGAACATCATAGTATCATAACTCTAAATAAGCGTCGGGGGGACGTCACCCCCGCCGACGGCCCCACATCGACCCCCGTCGCGGGCAGCCACCGCGCGCCGAAGGCGCTCCGACCCCCCACCGCGGCGCGACGGCGAGGCGAGGCTGACCCCCGTCGAGGGGGTCCCCCCCCACGCTTATCAAAAAAAACGGTTGCTCTCATCGTACTTAAGGACCACATCCCAGAAATAATTTCGAGCACCTGGAAACGTGTCGAAACAGTGTCGAGCGAGTGCCGCCTCCCAGGGCCCGCTTTCGGTACTGTCTTGGCGCTCGAGATTTTTTCTGGCGATCAGGGCTAAATCAGGTTGGAACAACACAAACCTCGGGCCCACCCTAGCGCCAGTGTTCTGGATCTGGTCGGCTTTCGACCGCGGACGCAGCAGCGCGGTCTCGTGCTGCAGTGGGCCCCCCTGTCGAGAACGGCAGCCTCGCTGCTCCACAGGGAGGATCGGCGGCCCAGGGAGCAGGAGGAAAACTCAGCACACCCCCGACCCGATCTTGCACCCCGTCCGACTGTACAACAATCCTTCGCCCCCCCCCCCCCCCCCCTGAGGCAGGCCCCTGCCATCCAGGGTCGCCCCCACCCCTCCCCAAAGCCCCCCCGCCCTACTGGACGGTTTGCCCCAGGGCCGTAGGCGACACAAGGAGGGGAGGACGAGGGGGAGGAGGAGAAGGAGGAGGAAGAGGAGGAGGAGGGAGGAGGAGGAGGAGGAGGAGGAGGAGGAGGAGGAGGAGGAAAAGGAAAAAGAGTAGGAGTAGGAGTAGGAGTCAAGCTAGCCAGCTCGAGCGAGTCAAGCATGGCATGCCCAGTCCCACCCGCCCTCCCACAACATAAGAAGCAAAGCTGGCACAACTGGGGGCCGAAGTCACACCGGCCAGCCGGTTTGGTACAGCTGATGCGGCCGCGATGGCGGTTGCCGACGGGAACTGGCGAGCGCGTGTTGAATGCCGCGCACGCATTGCCAGACGAGTCGAGAATGGCCCGGTACACCGCAGGAAGCCAGAGGTGGCCGTGTCGAGAACGGCCCGGTAAGCCGGGTCCCATTCCTGCCATGCATTTTGCGACGTGGACGACAGGACGTCCATGCGACGGTGCCAATGACGGCGACGACTCTAGAAGGATTTGAGCATGCGCTCGCGGCGACGCGCGCGCATGTCGCCCGCGTGGTATTTTTTTGCACAGGATTCGCGGCCTGGGTGCATGACAGAGCATCGCGAGTGCACCGCGCGATGACGTGAAATCGCTGGATTTGACAGAATTCTTAAGATTCTTATGGTTTTCCTATGATTTCAGCAAGAGAGCCCGGGCAGGAAATTTGTAGAATTTTTGTGAAAAAACATTTGTTTTTTTTATGTTTTTATGTTGAAATGCTTGCAAACACACGGTGTTCGGCAGGATTCTGACATGAACGCGCGCGTGTGTTTTTTGTTGTATTTTTTGCAATGGATTATCGCCGTGGACGACAGGACGTCCATGTCGAGAGGAAAAAATAAGAAAAATGTTGATTTTGTAATGTTTTTTTACAGGTTAGGATGGGACCACCCGGATGGGGCCCCTATCTGCCGGCCTGAGGGGGGAGTAGGAGTGTATTCTAATAAGGAATAAGGATAAGAGTAGGAGTAGGAGTAGGAGTAGGAGTAAGGGTAAGAGTAAGAGTAGGAGGGGGAGGAGTAGGAGTAGGAGTAGGAGTAGAAGTAGGGGTAGAAGTAAGAGGAGGAGGAGGAGGAGGAGGAGGAGGAGGAGGAGGAGGAGGAGGAAGATAGGAGTGGGAGTAGGAGTAGGAGTAGGAGTCAAGCTAGCCAGCTCGAGCGGGTCAAGCATGGCATGCCCAGTCCCACCCGCCCTCCCACAACATAAGAAGCAAAGCTGGCACAACTGGGGGCCGAAGTCACACCGGCCAGCCGGTTTGGTACAGCTGATGCGGCCGCGATGGCGGTTGCCGACGGGAACTGGCGAGCGCGTGTTGAATGCCGCGCACGCATTGCCAGACGAGTCGAGAATGGCCCGGTACACCGCAGGAAGCCAGAGGTGGCCGTGTCGAGAACGGCCCGGTAAGCCGGGTCCCATTCCTGCCATGCATTTTGCGACGCGGACGACAGGACGTCCATGCGACGGTGCCAATGACGGCGACGACTCTATAAGGATTTGAGCATGCGCTCGCGGCGACGCGCGCGCATGTCGCCCGCGTGGTATTTTTTGCACAGGATTCGCGGCCTGGGTGCATGACAGAGCATCGCGAGTGCACCGCGCGATGACGTGAAATCGCTGGATTTGACAGAATTCTTAAGATTCTTATGGTTTTCCTATGATTTCAGCAAGAGAGCCCGGGCAGGAAATTTGTAGAATTTTTGTGAAAAAAAACATTGGGTTTTTGATGTTTTTATGTTGAAATGCTTGCAAACACACGGTGTTCGGTAGGATTCTGACATGAACGCGCGCGTGTGCTCTTTGTGGTATTTTTTGCAATGGATTATCGCCGTGGACGACAGGACGTCCATGTCGAGAGGAAAAAATAAGAAAAATGTTGATTTTGTATTGTTTTTTACAGGTTAGGATGGGACCACCCGGATGCGGCCCCCTATCTGCCGGCCTGAGGGGGGAGTAGGAGTATATTCTAATAAGGAATAAGGATAGGAGTAGGAGGAGAGGAGAGGAGGAGGAGGAGGAGGAGGAGGAGGGGAGGAGGAGGAGGGGGAGGGGAGGAGAAGCAGGACGGGTCGCCTAAGCCCTTCGGAGAACCCCCCCCCCCTGACGGTGCCCCTGGGGGGCACGACGGGAAATCTGCAATGCACGAGTCTCCGCCTTGGACCCGAGGCGGCACGGGGGCATGGCGCGGCGGGGCACGGCGGCCGACGACGAGGGACGAGGGACGAGGAGGAGGTGGAGGAGGAACTGGAGGGGGAGGAGGAGGAGGAGGAGGAGGAGGAGGAGGAGGAGGAGGAAGAGGAGGAGGAGAAGGAGGAGGAGGAGGAGGAGAACTCTGGTGTGGGCGACCCTCCTCAATCATACCCCTCGCCAGTCGCACAGCCAGCCACAGACCCTGGGAGGGGGGCAGCCCGCGGGGCCCACGGTGATGAGGCGCCAGGACGGGGGGGGGAGCCCCCGCCCGCTCTCTCTCCACCTTTCTCAAGCTCAGGCCTGAGGAGGGTGGCAACACTCGCGAGACAGATACGCTTTCGCACCCTGGCCAACGCTGAGGCGGCTTCACCCCTCCCGCGTCCTCGGACTCTTCCAGGAAGGTCATGCTATGCGCGGACTCTCTCGGGGGGGCGGAAGCCAAACGAAGACACTCATGCACAACAAACCGACCTCGCCCACGAAAGCCTCGAGGCGACCCTCGAACTCTGGGAAGCATGGCCAGGGGTCGGCAGGAAGGCCCTCTCAACGACATCCTGGGTGGCTGCCGCCCGCATGGCCACCGGTGGTCCCCGATACGACGGACACAAGCATCGACGAATTCGAGCACATTTCGCCCCCTCTGCGGGTGGGGGGAGGTGGGAAAAGGCGGGGGCGCATAGGCTGGACAGCCGTGGGCCGTCGCTCGTTGCCGTAATACCGCTGCGCACGCAGCATACGAGGCCAGGCTGCTTCATACGAGCGAGGCGGTGGCTCAGGCGAAGACGAGACGAACCCGCCCACGTCTCTCCCGAGATCGCCTCGGAGCCCTCTCCGAAGCCGGGGCGCGTCCCCAGCGTCTTGGCCAAGCCAAGCGGAGGCGATGGGCGAGGATCAAGGCACTGAGCGAGGCGGCCCTGAGCCCTCAGCCCCCCCCGTATAACAAGATCACTCTGCAAACACCTCCAACGACCAACGAACGGCTGAACCCTGTATGATAACTCCGACCTGGGAACAGTACGCGTCCTACCTGCAAGAATCTGCGCGACTCCGCACTGAGGAAGCCACTGCAACGGAGCTAACGGATCCCGACGAATCACAAACGTCGCAGAGACACATCTCTTCCGACGGGAGTCAGCACTAAAAGGGCCTCCAGAACCATCGCCCGCAATGACCAGAGGAGGACCTGCTGGCGCCGACGGGTCGGCAGTGGCCCCCGATTCCAAGAGGACCTCCTGGACAGCGTCAGGTGGCTCGAGAAGGGCGGGCACCGTGCGATCCTTCTGGGGCACGCCTCGCGGCCACAAAGCCGGTTGAGCCTCGCGGCCCACGGGAGGCCCGGGGAAAACTCCCATCAGTCTTCGCAACATCGGGGGCGGCCAAGGGGGGGGCGTCCAAGAGTGGGGGGGTGCAAAGCATGGCTGGCAGCACGTGCGCGGCCCACAAGGGGGGGCCAGGGACGCAATGCAACAAGAAGAAGCGCCATGCAATCCGGGGAACTATCATGGCCAACGCCGTAGCATCCCCCCCCCCCCCCCCCTAGTCACCACCCCCCTCTAAATTGCCGCCCCCGGCAGTATCGTCGCGCGTGCAGTTTGCCCCGGGCACGACCGCGCTCTGCGAGGGAGGGCCCCGCCCACGGCGAGAGGGCGCCGCGGCGCGCCCTCGCGCCCTGCCTGGTTCTGCCTTTCGCTCGCGCCCGCGGCCGCCGGAGAGACGACGGCGAGGTCGGCTGCCCGCTCGTCGAGCTCTCCGCCCTCCTCGCGAGGCACTTCGGCTCGGCGCGCGCGGTCGTCGAGGCCCCGCCTCCCGAGAGGGCCTAGGAAGCAGCGTGCCCGGCGGCCGCTGCGGCCGCTGCGGGGGGAAAACAGTCATCCCGGAAGGCGCCGAGATGTCCCCCGGGGTGGGCGGGGCCGCCTTGGCGAGCTGCTCGTCGCCGAAGCTGGGGGGGGGCCAGTCGTCAGTCGTGCCAGTCGACAGGGGGCGGGGCCAGACCTCAGGCGACTGCGGGCCCCAACCCGCTTGGATGAACGTCGCCTGCATCGCGGCAGTGAGCCGCGAACGTTTCGCCGCCTGACCGCCCATCTCTGGCGCAGCATACCCGAGACCCGCGGCTAGGCCTTAACGATCCCGGGATGCAGCGCTGGCTGCGCAAGCCAGAGGGCGACCCATTCCTTGAGCAACTGCCTCCTCGAGTCGATGCCAGGGCCAGTCACGCCACGCACCGCCTGCGGCGCCGTCGTCAAGCAACGGTCGCGTCGACACCAGCCGCAGCAGCGCGGCGCATGGACAACAGCGCTGACGGCGGGGGGCCCATGATCTGGCGGCCGAAGACAGCGGCAAGCAAGACGCCCGTGCTGAACAGCTTCTCCGCACCGAACTCGCTCGGCGGCAAGCGCCTCATGCGCATCGCCTGCTGCGCGACCGAGCCCGACGCTTCACGATGCGCACCGTGGCCCTCTTGCGCCCAGCTGCGCTGCCCGAGCCGAGGCCGCCCGCGGCGCGAACGCCCTGGTAAAGGATGCCCTCCTTGGCGGGGCGCCGCTCCAACTCCACCCCGATCTCGTCGGAGCTCAGGACCAGCTTCGTCTTGTCCGAGATCCGCAGCGGCAGACGACGTAGCCCGGCGGCAAAGGCGTCCGCGGTCTCGTCGAAGTCCTCGGCCATCCGAAACTTCGCGCCCCCCGTGCTGCCCGCGCAGACGTCGACGTATCCCCACAGCCATGGGGCAAGCAATGCCAGTGGACATTGTCGAGGGGCTGGTGCAGCATGACCTTGGCCAGAGGGACGCCGTGCCCTGAGCCAGCAACGATAGATCGAGAAACGGCTACCTCACCGGAGATCATCTGGCCTTCCTTCAACAGCCTCGGGGAAGCATACATGCCCACATCCAACACCATGATGATTGCAAGAAGCCCAATCCCGAGGCGGGCCTGCATCAACAACACGAAGCTCACCAAATCATGGAGCTTGGTTCAATCCAAGAAAGCGCGGCATACTCAAAGTCCAACCCCCGATCACCCTCGTCCATCACAGCACGCATGAGGGCCGCCCGCAAAGCTGAGATTCCGCGATCGCGGGGTCTCAGAAAGCCGACATGGAGGACGACCAATTCCCCGACGCCTTGGTGCGTATCTTGGACCAAACCTTTTGCAACGTCGGCGCAATGCCAATCAACCTGTTGCCGCCCGACGCCTTGGGGATGGCGGCGCCCAGAAATGCACGCGAACACGACGGCCAGGTGCCAGCCACCTCCACAGCGTTCAAAATGTCCACGAGCAGCTGCGTTGCCTCCGTGGGCTGCAACTGCACATCGGGCTCACGACGTCGACACCCCCCGCCTTTTTCGCAGCAGTATTCGGCACCACGGCGTCCACATCCAACATCGCGATGGAGACCAAGGGCGACCCGCGGGCCACCTGAAGGCACTTAGTCATTATGGCCTTCACGTCCTGGGCTGCGTCCGTAGGATCACGCCACACGCGGGCCCGATCAGAAGCCGACGCCTGGAGAGTCAGCTGCTTGTCCGTGGTGGGCAAGCCGCTGGTGTCGACGCCCTCCCACTCCAAGGGCGGCAGTGTGTCTGTGAACTGCTCCAGGCTTCGATGCCCAACTCCCGACGAGGAGACGACGACGACGACGACGACGGGGATGATGATGATGATGATGATGATGATGATGATGATGATGATGATGATGATGATGATGATGATGATAATGATGATAATGATGATGATGATGATGATGATGATGATGATGATGATGATGATGATGATGATGATGATGATGATGATAATGATGATGATGATGATGAGGAGGAGGAGGAGGAGGAGGAGGAAGAAGAGAGGGCGAGACGTAGAAGTATGAGGAGGACGATGACGACGACGACGAGGGAAAGCAGGAGGAGCGCGTGAGACGCCACAATCTGCGCGGCCGAGAGCGCGCCCGGAGCCCGCGAAGACTCACGGGGCACACCTCCTGGCGCCGCACTCTGCTGGCGGCGGCCTCGGGGAGGAAGGGCGACGGACGAGGAGGGAGGAGGGAAGAGCCTTCAGGGATCACCGCCCCCATTTTGGTCACCGCCCTTCGCCGTATACAGGCCACTCTCGCACGACAGTCCCAAGGCCAAGGCGGAACTGAGCAAACCTGGCGCGCGGTCTCTTGCGGCTGCGTTGATGCGCCAAGTCGTCAAGAGGAAGGCAGGGGGAAGAAGGGGGGGAGGAAAAAGGACGAGGAGGAGGAAGAGGAGGAGGAGGAGGAGGAGGAGGAGGAGGAGGAGAAGGAGGAGAGGGAGGAGACAGGAGGAGCAAGAGGAGGAGGAGGAGGAAGAGGAGGGGGGGGGGGAGGAGGAAGACGACGACGAGGAGGCAGAGGAGGACGACGAAGGAGGGGGGACCAAAAGGGGGGGGAGGAGGACGAAGCGGAGGGACGACGAACGCGAGGGAGGAGGCGGCCGAAGAGGTAGGGGAAAGGAGGAGGAGCAGGGGAAGGCAGAAGAGGATGACGAGGAAAAGCCAGAACAGAGCAGTTCAGATCCTCATGGAATCCCTGTCGACGCTGACCAACCGGCTACCAGGAAAAAAAACAGGACTGCGCTCAGATAGGGTCCCTTCGAAACCAGGCGACGCTCAGTGCACCCCCTCCGAGGCTCACAGCGAGAACTGCACCGGCCGACGGGCGCCTCGATGGGCAGGCCGCCCTCCGACAAGGGGGCCAGCACGTCCGCCCGCCAGAGCTGACCCCCCGCCCCCCTGCCCTGGGTGTCGGCCGCCACGGCCATGATTCGAGAACTCCATATGAGTTGTGGGAATACCGGGAGCTGCTGCCACTGCGAAGCCTCCAGGACTACCCCACCAGACGTCTGTCGACCTCCAGAGGCACTTGCTGTTGAGCGACCCGACATGCTGCCAATAGTGAAGCAACTCTCGAACTGTTGCTCATCGTGCCCCCCCCCCCAACGGCGTGCGACTACGTCCTCGCTGCTGCTGCTTCTATCTGCGCCTCGCGGTCCAAATGCATCGAGATCTGTCTCCGAAGCGGGCTGCACGGGGCCGCCCCCGAAAGGGGCCCCCCTCCACCAGCATGAGCGTCTCGATCACCGGGCCCACAACGCAGCCGACGTGAAGGTCGATCTTGACCAGGATCCCCGACGTCGGCATGCAGACCCAGCCGCAAATACTGAACAGCTCAGGCTACATCCGACGCGCTGCTTTCGCAGAGCTTGTCGTGCCAGTTGTTCTATCTCATATGTGTCTTGAGCATCTCTTCCTTACGCTTCATGCCTGGGTTGGCTTCTTCGGCGACTGATTTCGTAGAGTACGATCCCCGCCAACCCAGCCTGCGCGGAGTCCTCTGGCTTGGTCAGGGTGAGTTCCCGCAGCGCCGCCCTCGCTGCGTCGAGATTGACCTGGGGCTTGGAAAAAGACCACAGGAGAGCGAGAGCGGCGGCGGAGGGAGTTCTCCGAGCCCCAGGAGGAGGAGGAAGAGGCGGAGGAGGAGGAGGAGGAGAATAGCGCTCCGCGGGAGCGCGGGTCTGCAGCCGACGCTGGCGCCGACCCACCACCCACCCACGGCCGCGCGAGGAGGCAGTCCGGGCCCCGAGGCGATGGCGGGGCCGCAGTCCCCGACGGGCGGGGGCCACGGCCGCCGAAGGCCGCGCCCGCGCCCGCGCCGCGCAGCCGCCGCGAGGGCGCCCGGCCGGCCGAGGCAGCAGGCACGGGCCTGCTCGATGCGCGCCCGCTCCTCCGGGCAGCCGGGCTTTTGGTCCTCGGCCGGCTTTCGCGTCCTCCTCGTCGTCCCCTTCCTCCTCCTCGTCCTCCTCGTCCTCCTCCTCCTCCTCCTCCTCCGGCTCAACGCCTGGAGCAGGCCGGGCTTTTTCTGCTTGCGATCTGCAGCCACGGCCAACTCAACCCCTGCAACGACGGCCCCGACCCAGCAAGCCGTCGGTGCCGCGCCAGATGACGATCCCCTGAGTTCTAGAAAAGGGGAGGGGGGAAAGCAGGAGGAGGAGGAGGAGGAGGAGGAGGGGGAGGAGGAGGAAGAGGAGGAGGAGGAGGAATGGTATGCTAAAGAGGAGGAGGAGGAGGAGGAGGAGGAGGAGGAGGAGGAGGAATAGTATACTGAGGGAGGGGGATGCCCACCACCTGCTCCTCCCCGCCCGCACTCGTGCTCCGTGCCCCCCTCGCACACTCCTCTATAGGGAGGGACACGAGCCCGGCTCAGCGCCTGCATGGGGCCGGCCAAGCCACGCCCGGCCGCCCGGGGGCTCCTCCGACAGGGCCACCGCCTCGCCCGCGCGGCAGAGCACCGCGCGCGAGTCCCCGACGTTCGCCGCCGTGACGCGCAGGGGCCTGCGCGCGCCGGGCGCGGCGCCTCGCCCGAAGGAGAGAGGCGCACTCAAGACGAAGCTGGGACGAGGACAAGATCCTCCTCCTCCTCCTCCTCCCCCTCCTCCTGCTCCCCCTCCTCCTCCTCCTTCTCCTCCTCCTCCTCCTCCTTCTCCTCCTTCTCCTCCTCCCCCTCTTCCTCCTCCACGGTCTCGGGCCTAGGCGCCCATGGCTGGTCAACCAAAACTCGGTTCTAGAAGCAGGTGTCGCTGGGCAGGAGCCGATCCTTTTGTTGCACGACGTGCTACAAGTTCGCTGTGCATCGTAAACAACGGGGCCTTTGCAGTCCCTGCCTTGGCCCTCGGCGGGTCACTGGCGGCTCGGCGTACACCGTCCGAAGCGGCTGCGTGGGCGCATGCACCCCACGGAGGAGGGACTGGCTCTAGACGAGCCCCAAGCCCCTTCCACAGCCACTCGGGAACGCTGGCAAGATCATTTCGGAGCTGACGCGGAAGGGGCCAGTCGGCCCCCCAGCAGGCTCCCAGCGTTCTCGCAGCAAAGGGCCGCTCCTCGGCTCGGCATGGAAGCCTGTTTGAAGGCATTCGGGTTCGAGACTCGGGCCGAAGCTGAGGAGCTCGGGTTGAGGGCTGTCCAGGCCCGCGCTGAGGCCCAGGCTCTCAAATCCTGGGAAGAGTGCGAAGCCGAAGCTGGAGAGTTCGGCTAGCGCTGTGTGGGGGTGGGGTCGCCTTGTCGGGGGCCCTGCCAGAGGGATGGAACCTCTGGGTGGGCCTGACAAAAGCCTCCTTGGATAGGCGAACCCACCCCGTTTTTCCTCTCTCACCCCTGGACCTATTTCCCTCTATGGGCAGTGAACCTCCTCCTTCTCCTCAACCTCCTCCTCCTCCTCCTCCTCCTCCTCCTCTTCCTCCTCCTCCTCCTCCTCCGCCTCCTTCTCCCCCTCCTCCCCCTCCTCCTCCTCCGCCTCCTCCTCTCCTCCTCCTCCTCCTCCTCCTCCTCCTCCTCCTCCTCCCTCCTCCCCGTCCTCCTCCTCCTCCTCCTCCTCCTCCTCCTCCTCTCCTCCTCCTCCTCCCCCTCCTCCCCGTCCTCCTCCTCTCCTCCTCCTCCTCCTCCTCCTCCTCCTCCTCCCCCTCCTCCTCCTCCTCCTCCTCCTCCTCCTCCCTCCTCCTCCTCCTCCCTCCTCCTCCTCCTCCTCCTCCTCCTCCTCCTCCTGCTCCTCCTATTCCCTCTTCTCCTCCTCCTCCTCCTCCTCCTCCTCCTCCTCCTCCTCCTCCTCCTCCCCGTCCTCCTCCTCCCCGACCTTCTCCCCCTCCTCCCCCTCCTCCTCCTCCTCCTCCTCCTCCTCCTCCTCCTCCTCTCCTCCTCCCCTCCTCCTCCTCCTCCCCCTCCCCCTCCTCCTCTCCTCCTCCTCCTCCTCCTCCTCCTCCTCCTCCTCCTCCTCCTCCTCCTCCTCCTCCTCCCTCCCTCCTCCTCCTCCTCCTCCTCCGCCTCCTCCTCCCTCCTCCTTCTCCTTCTCCATCTCCCCCTCCTCCTCCTCCTCCTCCCCTCCTCCGCCTCCTCCTCCTCCTCCTCCTCCGCCTCCTCCTCCTCCTCCTCAGCCTCCCTCTTCTCCTCCTACTGCCTCCCCCTCCCTGAGCAAGCGCGTGCCGGGAGCGGCCTCGCCGCGCCGCGCCCAAGGAGAGCTCATTCAGGACGAAGCTTGGACGAAGACAAGATCTTCCCAGACATGATCGCGTCGTAAAGAAATCAGGACGGGAATTTTTTGGGCGTTTGCGGCCCCTGGGGGCCCTTGCTGGGCCTCGGGACTATCAAAAAACGACTCAAGATGAAAAACTGGTCCCGGTGAACGGGTCGGGACTTCCAGGGGCCCCGAATTTAAAAAATCAAAACGTCGCATGTCTGAATCTTTGGACGCCTGAAATGGGTACGGAAACATTCGCACAATGCCCAACAACCAATGTCGTCCAACGCCGAGTACTCCGGCCGCAGTTGGGCAGGGGGCTTCTTGTCTTCAATATGCAACATCCGCGGCGGCGCGGAGAGCGAGTCCTGTTCTAAATGACCAGGAACTAGTGTTGGGCGTTGGTACCCATTCTTCCCGTACCCGTTTCCATCTACCCGAAAATCTGGTGAGGAGAGATCGAGAATATCTGAGATCCGGTGGCTCTTGAGGATGTCTCTGGCGCCGCAGCCTTTTCACAGCGCTCTGGAGCGCTTACCCTCGTCCGAATCCCAGCCGAAGACCGACTGCAAGCGGCGAAACACTTCCCAAAACGACGACCAGGACGTCCCGAGGTCGCGCCAAAACGTGGCGCAAAGCGCAACCCAGAAGGCAAGACATGTTTAGCCCATGAGTTTGTCCGAAACGCGCGATGCTTTCTTACCCCAAGGCTGCATCGCGGCCGGACCCTGATTTGGGGCAAACCTTGCTTTGTGACTGTGTCTGCATCTGGGGGGCACCTGAGAAAACCTTCCGACGTCGCGATCTGCCCAAAGAGTGGATCCTCCAATCTTTCCGCACTTCTGGTGCAATATATAAAATCACGGCGGGAAGGGCATTCGCATAAACGGAATCAAACAATTCGAACGAATGCCTCTACTGCACCAGCCCGCGCGGTTCCGATTCGGACCGAGGGACGGGCCGACAGGAACCGACGTACTCCCCGTAGAAGAAAAAACTGCATAAACATAAACTTGCCATCGCTCGGACGTCCATTTCCCGTGCTTTGTCCGGTGTCGTGCGTGTTTTTGTGCTCGATGGTCCAGGATGGTCCTCGATGGTTCTCGCCGAGAACAAATGCACACGTCCGAGCGATGCCAGGTAAACTTTTGGCGCTCCGCGCGTACTTCTTGGATCTTCGCTGGAAGCCCCGCCCTGGCGCGCGGAGCGCGCCAGGGGCGGCGCCAGAGGCGCCGCCAGGGGGGCCCAGCGCAGATCCAAGACATCGGCGCAGAGAGCCCAAATGTTAAGCTTATGTCTTCTGTCTTTTTCGACACAACCCAGACCTCCTCGGGACATGGCGGAAGGTTGTTCGCCAGTCTTGCTTGGCCTTTGGGGGCCCGCGCCAGGCAAATGAGCTGTCAAAGAACGGCTCGGGATGAGAAACGGGTCCTGGGGAATAAGCCGACACCTCCGGGGTCGGCGGCGTTACGAACGAATCGTGAAGTCGCGTACCTGGGAACCTTCCTGCGTGGGCGTCTCGTTTTGAATAAAGCACTGCTATCGCGGCTCCCTCATCCTTCCACCTCATCCTCCCCCCCCCTGCCCCCTTCTCACGACCGTCTTCTCTTCCGATCCGACGTTTTGACGCGCGCAGATTTGGCGCCAAGACGTCGCTGTGCGAACACACTTCGCTGAAGATGCTCGACGCGGCTCGCCCCCAACAGCTCACCGTGCCCCCCTCAGTTGGTTCTGGGCAACAGTTAGGACGGGCATGTCCTCCTACAAGCGGATTTTGGCTTAAAAAATATGCACATGTTCACACAGAGTTGAACATTATATAAACGTCGTTCCCAGACTACTTTTTTACTATTCTTCGATTCTCCCGATGTAGAGGGACATGTCCGACTCAAGGCAAAAGGGATCTTTCGTAACGGGGTCGCAAAAAGAAATGCAACAATTCACCCTGTGGTTCCTGGAGCGTGGCTGCTCTCGCGGACCAGCGATGCCGAATGCCACTCAGTATGCCCGCAACCAGAACGATCCAGCACGAACGATCGCACGAGCTGTTATGGCCGCAGACTTTCGAGACTCCTGTTGCAGATGACACAATGGCCCGAACCTGACTCGGTGGTGCCGCCACTGGTCCTACTCGCTCCGAGTGAGCGGCGCTGGTCTGCCCACGGGCCGACGTCTCTCTCTCTCTCTCTCTCTTTCTCTTTTTGAGGCCTCGGGCGCGCGTCGCCAAGCACACCTGACTTTCCAGCTATGCCAGGGGGGGAATTCTGTGTATAAATAAAACCAAACAATCAAAGCCAAACTGTTTTGTAGTTTTCGGCCTCTCGAGCCTATCCTTAAGTCGGGCGTGTCCCCCTACAGGGGGAATTCCGAAGAAGCATAAAACATACTGTAAAACAGTGCCCCAAAAAATGCTCAAAAATAGTCAAAAAACAATCCCCAGACTACTGTTTGCGGGGCTGCGCCTGGCCAGTGCTCTTGGCGGCCATTCCTGGGTCGCCACGGACCTGGCCAGGCCGGCCGGCCTGCAGCTCCATGAGGCACCCCACACGAGGCATATGTTGCCAGCACAGGAAACACCGCCTTGGACTTGGAGGCAAAACAGTTCCTTCCCGATTCCTTCCCCAGTCGCGGGGCAGCGAACAGGCAGAATAATATTCCTCCTGTAGAGGGACAGGCCCGACTTAAGCCCATCCTGGGCTCCAAGACCGCCAACGAGAACCACGCACCATGCAAAATACGAGACCTATGTTGCTTCACATCACCAATTTGGCCCCTGCTGACTTTTTTCAACCTAAAGTGTTGGGATGAAACGCTGCCGCTGGATATATCGAGCACAATTGATCACAACACAAACGCTCCTGCGAGCCCCCGCCAAAATGGCAAGAAATGGTAAGCTCAGATCCGCATGGCTACATTGCAACCGAACCGATTGACCACCATCTCGACCGAACTGGCGGAATTTGACCACGCGTCCGGCAAAATGCGTTCGACGAGGGATGCGCTGCACAATGCCCTGGCCACGGGCAGCGCTACGAGGGAAAGCGGGCCCTTCGATGTGTCACTTTCAGCGCCCGTGAAAGTGACACCTCCCAGGGCCCACTTAAAGAGCACCAGAAAGGCTCCAAGAAGGCCCCGAGAAGGCCCCAGGGCGGCACCAAGAGGGGCTCCCAGAGGGACCCAAGAGAGGCCCCAAGAAGGGCCCAAGAGGGCCCTCCGCGGTGTCACTTTCAACGCCCGTGAAAATGACACCTCCCAGGGCCCACTTAGGGCCTCAGAAAAGCTCTAAGAAGGCCCCGAAAGGGCCACAGAGAGCCGCCCTGGGTTCAACTCCGCGTGGCGGAGTTGGAAGCGATAACTTCGATACCCTACTGGAGGCCTCTTAGGGGCCCTAAGACGGCACTGAAGAACCCCATCGGGGCTTTTTCAAAGGCAGAGGAGGGCGCAAAAAGGGGCCTCAGTGAGCCCCTGGTCTAACTCCACCTGGCGGAATTGGAAGCGATATCGCCCGGCGCCTTCATGGAGCCGCTCGGAGCTTCCAAGACGGCTCCAGAAGGCCCCAGGAGGGCCCCAAGAGGATCGAACGACGATTCCTGGAAGTGCACCAGTGAGACCCTTGTTGACCTCCGCCTGGCGGAGTTGGAAGCGACAATTTCCAGTGCCCTCTTGGGGCCTCTGGGGGGCCCCTCAGAAAGCTTTGGGGAGCACAGTGAAGGCCTTCGCAGGGCCGCGTGAGAGCCGTACCAGGGCCGCATGTGTGCGCGGATGGGGGCGACGAGTGCTGACGCTGACGAATATGAGAATGATGAGGGCGATCAAGGCTGGCCCGAAACAAATCCTGGCGCCATTGCAGGCCGCCGATTATCGGCCACGCCGCCAGGACGACGCCAAGCAACAAAACGACACCAACCAACAAACCGACACCAACCAACAAACCAACAAATCGACACCGACCAACAAAAGGACACCAAGCAACAAAACGACACCAAACAACAAAACGACACCAACCAACGAAACGACACCAACCAACAAAACGGCACGAATCAACAAAACGGCACTGACCAACCAAACGACACATCACTTCACGACACCAATGAACAACGCGAAATCCACCGACCGCCAACCAAGCATAAAATCAACCGACACAACGAAACCAACCCATAGAGGCAGACCAACCACTGGATTCGTGAATCGGGGTAGTCATGGAAGTGAGCCGCTGCAGCCCGCCGAAGCCATTAACAGTGACCAGAGCACCGCAATGCAGCAGCGTCCCCGGGCGGCGGCGGGAGTCTCGGATCTCCCGCGGGACTGGAGCGTAGCGAGTTCGTCCTGGGTCCGGTTTAGTGAAGTGAAGAATGTCGGTGTGCTTGGCATGGCAAAAACCTTCACTTCACTAGTCTGGGACCCCTGGAGCCCCAGGGCGTTTCAGGTCCCCTCGCTGTCTGGGTAGTCCAGGGGGCGCAGTGGCGGCTTACCAGAGGCCCTGTTCCCTAGCCTCACTTGGTTTCACCCGTGGTACTCGACGGCCGTCTCGGAGCTGTCTTGTGGCGGTCTTGGGCAATCCCGAAGCCTCTTGGAGCCATCCCAAGGCCCCAAGGCGCCACCAATGGGGGCCCCAAGAGAGCTCCCAGAGGGCCCCGAAAGGCCTACAACAGATTGCACGTTCGCGCGAATTCTTTGTACTACTTTGGGGGGTCCCTCTTGGGGCCCTTGGGGAACGTTCTTGGGGCCCTCCGAGGGCCCACTGGGGCCCCGGGAAGGCCCCAAGAACGCTCCCAGAGGGCCCCAAGAATGCTCCAAGAGGGCCCCAAGAGGACCCCCACAAGTGACAAAAACTATTTGCATGAGGGTGCAACTTACTCGGCGCCTCTTGGGGCGCTCTTGGAGCCGTGCTGGGCGCCACTCGTGGACGACATGGGCTGGGCGACGGCATGTGGACCCTGTCGCTTGGGCCATCGGGGGTGCTCCCCAATGGGGCTACGAAACTTGTGAGCGTATGACGGAATGGGCTGGGCGGCGGCCTGTGGGCCCTGCCTGTGGGGCCGTCGGTGTAGCTCCCCGTGGGGCCACGAAACGTGTGAAACGTATGCCGAAATATGCTGGGCGGCGGCCTGGGAAACCTGCCGCTGGGACCTTTTTTTGGTGGAGCTGCCTATGGGGGCACGAAATGTTTGAGGGTGTCATCAATGTGGCCTGGGCGACGGCATGTGGACCTTGCCGCCGGGACCTCCGATGAGCTCCTCATGGGGACACGAAGCGTCTGAGGGGCGTGCCGACATGGGCTGGGCGGCGCACTAAGGACCCTGCCGATGGGGCCTTCGGTGGAGCACCTCACAAGGCCACGAGACTTGCGGGGGATGTGGCGAAGCAGAGACGCGGGGGAACAAGGGGGGTGTTTTGATGATGTTGATGAGGATGGTGGTGGTACTGATGATGGAGACGACGAGAATGTTGATGATGCTGATGATGATGGTGACGGCGACGATGACGATGGACGATGACGACGGGGACACGCGGAGAGCAGGGGCAGATACGCGAAGAGGGAGGACGAGGGAGGGGGCCGGAAGGAATGACGCGGGGCGGTGTCTCTTCAAAACGAAAAACCAGCACTGCAATATGGTAGGGGATTTCTGGACGACCCCCCCCGTGGCGCGGTCAATGTCCGCGACAACATCGCTGGCACTACGAACGAAATGATCGAACTCTTCCTGCGACGTTACCCGCGGGGTGGATCAGCCAGGGATGGGTGTCGAAACCGCCCCAGTGCAAAGCAAATGTACAATCCTGAGAAACCCCAGCCCACATCAACCGATCCGCAACAAGCACGCAAGCCTGTGACGACCCCAACGCACGTGACATCGCATAACGCGACGCGCCATCGAAAACGTTCGACGCGCGGCCTCGGAATGACATCGGGCTTCATGGAACGTCGAATGGAAAACATGAAAACCGCCCTGTGGGCTCCGATGCCCAAAATTACTGATGTGAAGGATTTCGGCTCGTCGACAAAACAGGCCCTCGAGCCAGGGTCCGACCCTCTGGGGACCCCGCACGGAGTAAAACCATCTTCGTCTTTGCAGTCTGGGCATTGGCCTCTGTGAAGGGGCCCTGGGACACACCAAGAAATACACACAGTTCACAGGATTCCCTAAATATATATATATATACATATATATATATATATATATATATCCCGTATTTTCTTGGTTTTTGTCTTCCCCCCCACTTCCCGTATTTCCCCATCTTTCCTAAGGAGTTACCGATTAATTGTGTCTGTGTGTTTTTTCCCCTCCTGACTTTGATCTTGCACTACGGGGCCTTTCAGCGGGCCCAGGGACAGTCAAAACATGGCTCTGCGAAGACAAACGACTCCCAGGGAGGGAGTCGGGATCTGGGGAGGCAACTGCTGGCAGGCAACTGCTGGGGGGACTCGTATCGATTCAGGGCTACTGTGCCCGATTGGAATGTCGCTGGGACGGCTAAACCCGCATTGCGCCAGGGATGAAAACACATACAGCCGAAATCAACGGGATCGAGCAGAATGAATCTGAGTTCGGCCGGATGTCGACCCCAAACATATCAGCGCCGATGCTGAATGCAACTTCCGAGGAATTGATCTCCGACGATGTGTTTTTTCAATCCACACCTTCTTCCCTGATTTTGGACCGCGAAGGCCGTCATCGGGCACAGGGGTCGTTAACAAGATCCAGGGCCAAGAATACTACCCCTGGGGGGTGAAAGGATCGGGGTCTCTGGAGCCGCGGATTGAAACAATCATGTCTTCGGATATCGGGGCTCTCCGCCGCACTCAGGAGTGATTGAATGTTCGACCTGATTGATAGTTCGACCTGGGTCCAGGTCGCTGTGCGAATCAGTTCTGGGTGTAAATAGCGGTGCCCTGAAGGGTGGCTGTGCGAAGCAACGATGGAAAATGAGAGTGTTGAACACGCGCGGTGGCTTGCACCTTGAATAACACCGCGAATGCCTTGTGAACCTGCTGATCTCAGACTAGAGATCTCTACAAGTCAGACAGTCAGGTGGCAGACGCTATAGGCAAGAACGGTCATGCGTTTAACATATGCACGTGCCTCGCTGCAGCCCTCGCAAGTGCTGGCGCTGGCCTGCATCTTCCTCCTCCCCGACGTCTTCCTCGGCCCCATCGCTCTCGTGCTCCTGAGTCTCGTCTCCGTCGCCCTCGCTGGTCGTCGGCCCCACCTCGTCATCCTCACCATCGATGTCTTCCCCGTTCTCCCTGCCTTTCCTCATCCCACCTCATCGCTTCCTCCTGCGCCCTCCCTCGCATCTGTCCCCGCAAACTCCGCTCCCGACTCCCTGCTCTTGCCCTGCCCCTCGCCCTCCCCTGGTTTCCCCTCCCTCCTCCTCCTCCTCCTCCTCCTCCTCCTCCTCCTCCTCCTCCTCCTCCTCCTCTGCTGCTCCTCCTCCTCCTCCTCCTCTCCTTCCCTCCCGATCTACAGCTCCTCCTCTTGGCCTCGCCCTCCCCTCGTCCTCCCCTCCTCCTCCTCCTCCTCCTCCTCCTCCTCCTTCTACTGCTCATCCTCCTCCTCCTTCCACTCCCACAGAGCGAAGCGCATTCTTTCCCCCCCCTGACCCGCGCGCGAGCTCCGAGAAAGGACCGCAGCAGCGCGCGCGCGCGAACTCCGAGGGCGACCGCGGCGGCACGCTGCATCCGGCAACGAGGCACGCAGCGCGGACAACGAGGGAAGGGAGAAGGCCTCCCCCTCTTCATCCGCCGGGAGAGGACGGCACCCCCAGAGGCCTCCCAGATTGAAGGGGCTCTGGGACACACCAAGAAATAGACACAAATAAAAGGATTCCCCAAATGTTCCAATATTTTCTGAGTTTTTGTCTTCCCCCCACTTCCCGTATTTTCCGATATTTTCTAGGGAATCGACGGTTAATTAGGTCTGTGTGTTTTTGGTCCCTCCTGACAAATGTGGTCGGAGCATTCCGGGTCGGAGGACCACGTCGCACTGTCGATTCGACACGCATGCATCAGCGAGGCATCGGCAACGTCGGGGATGCATCCGCGACGTCGGGCGCGGATGAAGTCGTGGTCTGGATCGAGCCACATCGCCGATGCATCGGCGATGCGGCGCGATCCTCCAACACCACCTGCTCCGACCCCTATCTTGGAGGCCTAGAACCAACCAATTAGACAGCAACTCCCGAGAGGTCCTCGTGAGAACTATTGAGGGCCATCCGAGCCGATCAAGGGGCCACGGAGCTCGATCATCGCAGATCACGTCCAGGATCAAGCAGGGCCGCGCCAAATGTAGCAAGACTGAGCGGAACTTCACGGGATTAGGCTGGATACGGTCGGTTGTCGAACACGGATATACGAGAGCCGATGCCGAATTGACCCCGTACCACCACGGCCAAAGTATGGAACCGAACCGTATACACCGACGCTGTTTCCAGCCCTGAACTGTCATTTGCACAGAAGAGCGGATCCAGGTGTATACGGGACCCTGGCGCATAGATGTGTCGTTGTTTCCCAAGGAAGCGGGTAAACAAAAATATACACCACACCACCCCGGCGTCGTCCCGGACCCCCTAAAAGTCCAGAGACTGAAAGAGAGCCTGCCAGTGGTAGTCGTTCCTTTACAAAAGAATTACGAGGGTACCCACAGGTCGGAAGAAGTAGGTAGAAACATGAAGTAGGAAGGCGTTGAAACTAGATCGGGGGTCCGCCCGCCCCCTGAGGCAGGAAAGGGTGAAGCCACTCGATCATTGAAGTAGGAAGGCGCTTAAAGTAGATTGAGATCTGAAACCCGGAAATACCTACTTCCAACGACCGATGGGTGATGCACGTGCCACAGAATCACGAGCGAGGGTACGCAAGGCTCCCATGACTTGAGACCGAAGGGGCAGGCGCGATGCCCTCCTGGTGCCTGGGGCGTCTCAGAGGGGGGCGTCCAAGAGGTGTGTGTGTGTGTGTCTGTGTGTGTCTGTGTGTGTGTGTGTCTGTGTGTGTGTGTGTGTGTGTGCAGATCGTGGCCCGAGGCAGGTGCGCGGACCAAGGGGGAGGCCAGGGAACGTACCTCAACAAGACGAGGGGCCACGAAATCCGGGGAGATACCCTGGCCCTGGCCATGTGATCCCCCCCCCGAGGTCTCCACCCCCCTCTTGGCTTAGGTCGGGGGCATGTCCCCTTACAGGCGGATTTCGGACTAAAAATAAAGGATACTCCAAAACAATCGAGCCACATCAAGACACACTCACAAAAAGCACCCCCATGAGATGTTGTTTGACTCTTCCTGAAAATGTTCCTCCCGTAGAGGGACAGGCCCGACTTGACCCTTAGCCGCTCCCGATGGTGGCGTGGCGTGGCGCCGCTGCGGTGCGGAGGCCCAGCCGAGGACATACCAGGACCCGTGGGCTCATTCGGGGGAGGAGAAGGAGGAGGAGGAGGAGGAGGAGGAGGAGGAGGAGGCGGAGGCGGAGGAGGAGGAGACCGTAGCCATTTTGGCTCAAGGCCTTTCCGTAGGCCCCCTGCTCCTGGACCTTGTCCCTCGGCGCACCCCCATCCCGGGCGGGCGTGAGGGCCTTGGGGGGGACAGGGCTTTTGGCTCACGGAAATCATGGCGCAGGAGGGCGATGGCGTTGATCGCCCAGATCGGCGGACTCCGGCTGCCAGACGTGCTGCCAAGCAGTGGGCTCGCCTTTCAGCTGACAGAGCAATCGTGAAGTTATCGGAGGACCTGGCGAGAGTGCGCGGCACGCATGGGCAGCTTCTGCAATGTTTTGCCGCCATCTTCGACAACCCCGAGCTTCCTCCATGCGCACGCAGGTGGTGCTAGTGTTGCACAAACCTCGGACAAGCAGGTGAAGGGCTTTCAGAAGGGGCCCCGACTGAAGTGCAGGCGATTCGAGTTCAACCCCAATTCCGAGGTTTTCGTCCCCATGGCGTGCGGCGGTGCGCAGTCCACGGCAGCTGCAGGTGGGGCGAACGAACACACGGAACTCAAATCTGTTGATGAGGTTACCTTTGTAGAGCAAGCTTTGCCGTCATCAGAGCGTGATGTGCACGAGGCAGCGGACGCTGAGGAGCGCCTGGCCCCTCCTGCCACTGGGCTGTCTGCGGATTCGCGCGTGCCGCAGGAGAGCTCGGACACGGCCATGTCGGAGAGCAGTTGCGATTGTTCTGGGTACATTCATGAGATCGAGCAGCAGCGTCAGCTATGGGGTCGAGAGTACCCTGGCCGCGTCGCCCAGCCGTTCGTGCAGCGGTTGGCGCGTGTGGCCCAGTTTCCCTCCGATGGGGTGACCCCCCCCCTCCACGGAGGACGGCTCTGAGGGTGTGCAGGCGGGATTGGCAGGGCTGCGCGGCGACTGCCCCTTTCTCGAGAAGAACGACGGCCTCTCCCACGATGCTGTACACTATATTCGTGAAATCGAATTGCAATACTCTGTATGGACATCCACCCAGACGAGGAGACCCTTCATCCGTAGGCGACGCCGTTTGGATTACATTCGGGATGTTGAACTGGAGCATTCTGTGTGGACAAGCAGCCAGACGAGGCAACCTTTCATCTGCAGGCGCAATCGTTTGGATTCACAAACCCAGGGGCAAGGCAAATCGATTGGTATCCCAGGTATTTCGCCTCCCTCTGGTGGTGCAAGCTGTCCACAGCAGTGAGCGTTCCTTTGAGTAGCACGCATGCCCCCTTTGCAATCGTTGTATGTGTACGCGCTTGCCACATGCATCGTAGTTGTTGTTCTGCTTGCCCTCTTTGTCAGAGGTAGACCAACAATGCAGCGTTGTGAATTATTGTGTGACTCGTGGAGTGCCTCTGGTGCCTCGGGATGTGCGGTGATGGTGGTGATGAGGAGGAGGAGGAGGAGGAGGGGGAGGAGGAGGAGGAGGAGGAGGAGGAGAGGAGGAGGGAGGAGGAGAGGAGGAGAGGAGAGGAGGAGGAGGAGGAGGAGGGGAGGAGGAGGAGGAGGAGGAGAGGAGGGAGGAGGAGGGAGGAGGAGAGGAGGAGAGGAGGAGGAGGAGGAGGAGGAGGAGGCGCCCGGCGGGGGGAGGCCGGGAAGCCCGAGCTTCGGGGGAGGTCTCCGCAAGGAGGGCTGCCCGCCATCGCTCGGGCGTGCATTCTCCCCGCGTGCGGCGGCAACTCCTGGGAGCCTCCCAGGAAATCTAGTGGGGTCACTTGGGGGTCGTTCCTCCTCCGCCTCCTCCTCCTCCTCCGCCTTCTCCTCCTGCTCCTCCTGCTCCTCATGCTCCTCCTGCTCCTCCTCCTCCTCCTCCTTGCTCCTCCTCCTCCTCCTCCTCCTCCGCCTCCCCCTCCTCCGGCAACTCTCCTGCAACGAGGCCCGTGGGCATGGGCGCAGGGGGGAGAGCGGTCCCCCCAAGGAGGCCAGAGCCGCCTCCGGTGGCAACTCCCGGGAGCCTCCCACGCCATCTCGTGTCGGCTCCTGCGAATCGACGCTACTTGACGCCAATCGACGCTCATCGACGCTACATCGACGCTCATCGACGCTATCTTATCGACTCCCAGACACTCATCGACGCTGATCGACGCTGAATAAAAGCGGGACTTTGAGAGTACCCCAGGCACCCATGATTTGCTGCCGAGAGAACGGCTGGTTGCCATCGCTCGGACATCTGTTCCCCGTGCATGACTCGAAATCGTGCGTGCTCATTTTGCTAAGTGATCGAGGATGCTGCTCGACGGTCCTCGCCGAACACAAAAATGCACAGGTCCGAGGGATGCCGACACCGAGGGCTACAAGGCCAGATTGAGAGGCAAAGAGGCTCGATTGGCAAAGGTTCAAGCCCAAAACGGCGAGAACCATCTTCGTCTTCATCTGGTTCTATCTGCACGTTGGATCTCTGAAGAGTTCAACCTTCGGTGGCAACTCATGGGAGCCTCCCATACCGTTTGTCGGCCCTTGCGAATCGACGCTAATAGACGCTGGTCGACGCTAATCGACGCTAAGTTGACGCTAAAGTCGAAGCTATCATCCACTCTCAGACGCGAGTCGATGCTAAACAACGCTAAATACCGAACTACGAAGGTATACAAGGCTCCCATGATTTGCCTCCGAATCACTTTGTTCCATCTGCACTCTGGGTCTCTGAAGAATGCAACCTCCCGGGAGTTGCACCCTTCCGGATCACCCCCCTCCTCTTGAGCAGGGACCGACCGTCCTGGCATTGCTATAGGCCTACCACGAAGTGTTCCCAGAAACCCAACACCCAACGTGTTCGAAGATCAGCAACAATTGTCTTAGAACACAAGCCCAATGTGTTCAAAAAAGACCGCCCCAGCCAGAAGTGTTCTAAAACACTTCGTGCAGACCATACAGAGAGTTCTTAGAACATTCTCTGGTGGGCCTATAAGCTCAAGTCGGGCGTGTCCCCCTACAGGGGGAATTTGGGCGGAAAAAATACAAAAAACAAGTGGACAAACATAGTCAAAAAGTCGTGACTCTTTTAAAACTATGTTTGAATACAGTGCGGGCGCGGCCGCAAGAAACCCTCGCAAGAAACCCAACCCTGAGAACCCGTGCGCGAGGTACACCTCAGGGGAAGCCCGGAGCACCCTGAACGCAGCAGCTCCTTCAACGGCTGCGGGAAGTCGCCGCGCAGCGCGAGGAGCGAAGAAACCCAGGATACCCTGCCGAAAAGCACATGGTTTCTTGATGCGCGCCCCCACTGTATTCATCCTGTAGAGGGACACGCCCGACTTCACTATATCAACGGGCGAAGAACGGTGTAAAAAAACTTCTTCGCTGTCGGGGGCGCCTGTCCCAGGGCGGGTGTCCCCGTAGGGGACGCCTGTCCCGTAGGGGTATAAACTTTCCAGCCGCCCAGGGGCAGGTGTCCCCGACGGCGGAAAGTTTATTTTACACCGTTCTTCGCTCGCGAACTATAGGCGAGCCAGGACGCTTCGCCGCTGCTCAAAGCGCGCGGATGCCCTGTGCTCCGCCGGCGGCGCAGGCCCGGCCCGCGGCGCCGGCAGCGGGGCCCACACGGCGACTACGGCGAGATGCAGGTACCCTCGCGCAACGGGAGGGGGCAGTAGGAGGGAGGAGGAAGATGGGAGGAGGGAGGAGGGAGGAGGGAGGAGGAAGACAGGAGGAGGGAAGGAGCGAACAGATGGCACGCACCGATAGGACGGACGGGTAGCACCGACGTGATCCCCGCTCGCCGCACCCTGCACAACCTGGGCTGAGGACAGCCCAGCAGAGCAGAGCAGGGGCGAGACTTCAGAAAGCACCAGGCATAGTTGAGCAAACATCCCCGCACTCCCGCCTTGTGTCTTCCTCAGAGGCGCGCGCCCGAACCGAACATGTAGCACAGGCATCTTGTAGTCTACCGTCCCCGCCGTGCAGCAAATACCATGAGATTTCTCGACGCGCGCGTCGTCCCTGGGGAGGCGAATCTCTCGGCGCGCGCGTCGTCCCTGGGGAGGCGACGCGCACGTCTTCCCTGGGGAGGCGACGTAAACTTAAAGCCGGAGGGACCGGACCCGTGAGCGAAGAAGATCTCTATGCCCGCGGCCTCGCGGGCCGGGCACCTGGACCGCGACCCCGCGCAAGCGAGAATTTTGTTGCTCGCGAGCGCCCCGTGCGGAAGGCATCCGTGCGAGCGCGCATCCGCGGGATCGCGCCCCAGATCCCAGACTGCGAGGGCGCGGATACCGTTATGCTCGCCGCTCCCAAGGGACGCCTGGCCATGACGGAGCTCGAGCCTGATTTCTTCTCTTCGGGGTAACGCCCGCAGCAAATCCCGCCGCCCCCCTCCACTCCACCACCCTCCCTGGTCACATCATAATTCGCGCTTGCGCTGTGTGAGAATGAGCCATTCCTGCAAAAATCGTCACGTGACAGACATCCTATCCCCATCCCCCACATCGGACACGCCTTTCAACACCAAAGGATATGAAAACTGTATCATGGGACCGGGATATGATTGAACGGGGAATGGAAAATCTCTAGGATCCGGCGGTTCGGGAGAATGCATCGGGTGCCGCACAGCCCTTCCTGAGCGCTCTGGAGCGCTATGAGAGCGTACCCCCACGTTCAGAAATGATTTGTCCTGGTTATGGCTCCGCCTGACCATCGCCTCGATGATATCGAGGCGCTAGGATGGGCTCCGTTATTGGCCTCTGCGGGCAAGTTTCTGGCTCTGGTCCCGTCGCCCAACAAAACGACTCGTGATGCAACAAAAACATTCGACTGGGGGATCGACTACAGAATTGACACACCCCAAAAGTGATGTGGCCGTCGAATCTGCAAGACATGCGCAGAATGCTCCGACGATCTACGAAACGTTTAACTTCTCTCCCGCAGGGCAGACCAAGAACACAAATCCTGGGGTACATCAGTTCTGCCGTCGATGCCCTGCTCGAAACACATGTGGGGCAGGGGGTCCTAGCACCCCATCGCGTCGTGAGCACGGCTGCGGTTGTCCAAAATTGTGCATTTCTGCCCGCGTCGGACGGGCAGATCGCTGGGGATGCAGTGGAGTGCAGGCTTTCGGGGTGTCAGATGCTGCTTGCCACGGCATCTTGCTTGTAGATCGGTGGCGCAGTGCTGCCATCTGGAGCTCATTCGCGGACTGACGCCCCCTGTACAAACAAGGCTAGTCTCAGCGCAGTAGCGGTTTCCTGCACCCTGAGATTGCCACGCCATGACAAACGAGGACACATATCCTGGGATGTCGTGAGAAACATTTAGGGCGAACGCCAGATTAAGATGGCGAGATGAAACCGGACTCAGCGGGGGATCGAACATAATTTCGCGACAGAAACTCTGCCAGATTAAGCCGGTTTCGACCACGGACATACCAGCGACGATGCCGAATGTCACCTCGCTGGGCGCGGCTTCTTGCTCGTGCGAAGACTTCAATCTCAACAAAGGGGGTCGGAACTGCAGCTCCAACTCCAAAGGGCGCAGGACAGGCGCAACCTTCTCCACCTCACGTGTATGCATGCCCCACGTTATACTGCGGTCGAATATGGGGGCTCTTCCTGAGATCCGGGGCGGTCAGAAGCCCACTCGGGATGAAAAGCCAATCCCGTCGAGCACTCTAGCCGTCCACACGGTGATAACACAGAAGAAACAAGAAACATGGCGTCCTCGGGTATGTGTCTATGCCTGAGATCCGACGTAGCAGCAAAAGTGCAACATCGTAAACAACAACACGCCTGGAGCCCTAGACCCCACCTTTCTGCGTCATTCACCGAGCCGGATGGATCTGTGAGGGTCCCGGGACACCAGAAAAGGCGAACACGCCCGGCTTGACAAATTCAGACGCCAGGGTCTCACGGATATGCAGCAGAAAATGTCATAAAGCAGGGGAGGCGTGAGGCCAGGGACCCAGAGATGCGATGTCCCCGGAAGTATCGACCCATTCCCCAGGACCAGTTTCTCGTCCTGAGTCGTTTCTTGACGGTCCCGAGGCCCACTGAGGGCCCCCGGAGGCCGAAAATGGTGAAAAACCTCCCGTCATGATTTTTCACTAGTCGAAGGGGTCTGGGGAGGTTGGGGAGGGGGCCCAGGGCAGGCCGACGGGGGGGGGATGCCCTCCGGCATCCTTTGGCCTCCCCTGAAGTAGGGACCGACCGTCCCGGCATTCGTATAGGCATACCACGATGTGCAATTGAGAGCCCAAAAATGCTCTAAGAGCATCAACCATGTCCTTAGAACACAAACCCGATGTGTTTGAACACAACACAAGTCTCAGCCAGAATAATTCTGAGAACCTTTCGTAGAAACCAGAAGAGGTTCTTAGAACATTGCGCGGTGAGCATATCGGCGAGCCAGGACGCGTCGCCACTGGTTGACCCTGGCCTCCCCGGCCTCCCCTGGCCTCCCTGGCGTCCCCTGGCCTCCCTGCCCCTCGTCGCCGTGCCACCGTGTCGCCGCGGCCTCCCCCGGGCCCCCCCATTTCCCGGGCGCACCCCTATACCCGCCCCCAAAGCTTCGGATCGCGCCCGTGCCCAAAGACCTGTGCCCAAAGAGCTCCGACGACCTCCCTTCGCCGCGGCATCCGCGAGCACCCCCTCCCGACTTCTCCCCCCTCTCCGCAGCCAGCCGAGCTCCTCTCCTCGCGCCTCCCAATTCAACTCCTCCCCGCGCCGCAAGCCCAGCTCCTCTTCGCCTTCAAGCCAAAGCCCCCGCTCCTGCCTTCCCGCAGCCGGCCCATTTCAATCTCGGCTGCAATCCGGCGTGCCCCGTCCGCCCCGTCATCTATTTTTCCGGTGCGTCACGGCACCGGCACCGCGCCTCCCTTTCCCCCGCCGCCCGCGCAGCCAGCCCAGCTCCTCCCTCGCTCCCCGCCGACAGCCAATTCCTTCTCGTCCTCGCCCCCCGCAGCCAGCCATCTCCTGCTCGCCCCCAAGCCAGCGCGCTCCGTCCGTTCCGACCGCTTTCGTCTGGCACGGCACGGCGCGGCACCGGCACCGGGGCCCGCATTCTTCCGCCCGGCAGCCAGCTGAGCTCCTCCTCGCAGCCAGCTGAGCTCCTCCTCGCCTGCAGCTGGCGCGCCCCGTCCGCCCCGACCAATCGTTTACGGCACGATGCCCCCCCCGCCCCCCGCAGTTCAAGTCCTCCTCCTCCTCCTCCTCTTCCTCTCCTCCTCCCCCCCCTCCTCTTCATCTTCGCCCCCGCAGCCAGCCCATACTCTCCTCGCTTCCCTCCCCCAGTCAGCGCGCTCCCTCCGCTCTGGCCGCTGCATTCCGGCACGGCACGGCGCGGTGCCAGCTGGCCCTCATCCCCCCCCCCACTCCCCGCAACCAGCCCAGCTCCTCCTCCTCCTCCTCCTCCTCCTCCTCCTCCTCCTCCTCGCCCCCGCAGCCAGTCCAGCTCCTCCTCGCCCCCCGGCCAGCGCGCCCCTCCGCCCCGGAGACCCTGTTCCAGCACGGCGCGGCACGGCACCGGCACCGCGCCGCCCTCACTTCACCCGCCCGGCTCCTCCTCGCCTCCCGACCAGCGCGCGCAAACCTCCGCCTCGCTTGCTCTGTGCCAGCAGGGCACGGCGCGGCACCGGGGCACTGCGCCGTCCGCCGTCTCCTCTGTCCTCCTCCTCTGCGTCGCCCCGTGCTTCCCTCTCGTCTGGCTCCTCCCGATGATCCCCCCCCTGCTTCGGTGGCGCCTTGCCTCGGCCTCCCTCTCCCCTCCTCCTCCGCGCCCTCCTCCCCCCCCTCTCCCTCTGCGTGGAAGGGCCACCGTGCGCGCGCCGCCTGTTTCCGTGGCCGTGGTCGTCGGGCCTGTGCGGCCTGGCCCTGTGGCGCGGGGCCCCTCACTTTCGTCGTCGTCGTCGTCGTCGTCGTCGTCGTCGTCGTCCTCGTCGTCGTTCGCCTCCATGGACGCCTCGGACCTCCCCGACTTCCTTCGCACCCGGCCCCGACGCTCCTCCTCTCCCTCGCCGCGCCCTCGCGAAAGAGGGAGCCGGGGGCCTGCCGTGCCCCCTGCCTTCCCTGCCGATGGCCCTGCTTCGCTCACCTCCCGGCTCCTCCCCGCCTTCCCCTCCCCACTCTCTCCCGGAGGCGAGGGAGCTCGAGGGCGCCTAAGGGGAGGGGGTCCAAGACGGGTGGCTGGCAAACCATGGCCCGTGGCACGTGCGAAGCCGATGGGGGGGACCGGGGGACGTGTTGAAAGAAGGAGGGACTTCGTGGGCCCTGGAAACGGCAGGGCCTTTGTATTACCGACTCCGTTTTCCAAGTGGTTTGCTGGTTCCGACGCCGTTTGATTGCCTGTTCCGTTTCCGTTGTGCTTCCAATTCCGGCTCAAATTCCAATCCCCCAGCCGGTTTGTACTATTTCCGTTTGTTTTTCCCGATTCCGCTTTCCCACCCAAAAAGGAAGAGACACATTTCTGGAAACGGTGAAAAGAAAACACAGCTAAACACAGCCCTGCCGTTTCTGGGGCCCACTGGGGGCCATCACATCAGAGAGATCTGATGGCCCTGGTCTCGATATCCACCCCGTCAGTGGTCAGCTTGCTGCCTGCTCTTCCCCCCCCCTGCCTGCGCCTGTTTGGGTTCGAGGCCCGATCCTGGATCTCAGGCCCTTGAGTGCTCAGGCCTCAGTATCACCTGCTGCATCATCTGCTGAATCATCTGCTGCATCGTATGCTGCATGAGCTGCTCAATCATCATCATCATCCTCATCATCGTCATCATCAGCATCATCAGCATCATCAGCATCACCATCACCATCACCATCAGCATCAGCATCAGCATCAGCATATCAGCATCATCATCATCATCATCATCACAAACAACAGCATCAGCATCATCATCATCATCATCCTGATCATGATCCTGATCCTCATCATCATCAGTAGCATGATCAACACATCATCACATCATCATATTCACCTTCATCATCATCAGTATAATCATAATCCTCATCATCATCATCATCATCATCAACGTCACCATCTCTCATCATCACGACCAGCATCAGCATCAGCATCAGCATAAAGCATCATCATAAGCTTCATAATCAGGATCAGCATCATCATCATCGTCAGCATCATCATCCTCATCCTCATCATCATACGTATCATCAGCAGCAGCAGCATCATCATCAGTATCAGCATCAACATCATTATCATCAGCATCAGCATAATCTTCATCACCGTCTTCATCGTTAGCATGAGCATCAGCATCATCATCATCAATACCAGCAGCCTCATCATTATACTCATCGCCCTAATACTCAGTAGCACCATGAGCATCATCACCACCATCACAACATCATCACACCCGCGATCGTGATCATGATCATGACCACGATCAGCACCATCTTCATCCTCCTCATCCTCATCCTCATCACTCCTCCTCCTTCCCCTCATCATCATCATCATCATCATCATCATCAGCATCAGCCTCATCATCATTATCATCATTAGCATCATCATCATCATCAGCATCATCATCATCATCATCATCATCATCATCGTCATCGTCATCGTCATCGTCATCGTCATCGTCATCCTCATCAGCAGCATCAGCATCAGCAGCAGCATCCGCATCAGCGTCAGCATCAGCGTCAGCGTCAGCATCAGCATCAGCATCATCATCATCATCACCATCACCATCACCATCGCCATCACCAACACCCTAGCGCGCGGAGGGCGCCAGGGGCGGCGCCGGAGGCGCCGCCGGGGGGGGGGGGGCCCAGCGCCGATCCGAGAAATCCGCGCGGACCTCCGAGTTTTATGTTTATGCCACTTGTTGTTCCCCTATACAGTCGGGGCGTTGACCTAAGGAACCCTAAATAAGGAACGAGGCCCCTTTTTTCCATAAGTTAACCTTCGATTTCCTGTCGAAAACATAAGGAAAGCCTGAGGCAAGCTGTGAAACACTTAAGGAACGCGGAGCCCCTCCCCAACGAAAAGGGTTCCTTCTTCAGGGCCCCGACTGTATACCATCACCATCACCATCGCCATCACCAACACCATCATCCGAATCGTCGCCATCACCATGCCATCCCAATCGCCATCGCCCTCACGCGGGGAGCGCGCACGTGGCCAGCGGGGTCCTTCTTCCCCGCGTCCTGGCTGCAGCTTGCCAGCGCTCAGGGCGTCCGTTCCCCGTGCACCTGTCGGCTTCGTGCGCGGTTTTTGGTTGAAGGGGCCCCGAGACACGCAAATCAATACACACAAATAAAAGGATTCTCCACATGTTCCAATCTTTTCTGGGTTTTTGTCTTCCCCCCCACTGCCCATGTTTTCCTGCATTTTCGGGGGAATCGACGATTCCTTGTGTCTGAGTGTTTTTTCCCATCCTGAATGTGACTGAATGTGACCCAGGATGCTCCTGGATGGTCCTCGCCGGAATTATATATATATATATATATATATACACATGTTATATGTATATATATATATATATATTAAAATACGTATTCATTTTTTTTGTTAAAAAAAATGCACTCGCCCAAGCGATGTGCCGGGGTGGCCCTCGCCCCCGCCCTCGGAGGCCCCCTTGGGGGCGGGGGGCGGCGCGCGCGGCTCCTCCTCTCCGCCGGAGAGGGTGTCCACGATCTGGAAGGAGTCGAGGAAGGCCTGGCCGCCCGCGCCGGGCGGCGCGCAGCGGCGGGGGGCAGGGGGAGGGCGGGGGGCCTCTTAGAATGAGGCCTATGTCGGGCCTGTCCCCCTACAAAGGGATTTCCGACGGAAATAAATACCCCCAAAGTGATCCAAAAGTGCTAGAAAAGTGCCCAGACTATTTTTGGACTATTTTTGGGCGGGAGGGGGAGGGGCAGGGGGAGGGGGAGGGCGGGAGGCCTCTTCTTGCCGTCGCTCGGGCGTCCACTTCCCGTGCACTCTTCGGCGTCGTGCGTGTTTTGTCTTGCTCGGTGGTCCAGGATGGTCCTCGATGGTTCTCGCCGAGGAATACAGGACACGCGAGAGGACACAAGACCCCTCCGAGCGCCACATCGCAATAGGAAAGTAAGAAGGCACGTCTCGCGAGGCACAGGACCCTCGATTTGGCAGGGTCGACCTACTAATCCGGGCCGACTGTAGAAGACGCCAGCACCACATCTGACCCCGATAGGACTTTAAAACTCACCCCCGACAGGGAGCGGTCAATTTTTTTTGTTCGGCGGCCTTACTGAAGGAAACAGGCCCGGCCAGTGCAGTCGGGCCCCCGAAATAAGGCACGCTGAATAAGGAACGAGGCCCCTTTTTGGCCCCCAAAGCGCCTGCGTACACGAGGAGGGTTTGAGGAACAGCCATGGAAGGGCCTAAGGAACCTCGAGCCTCTTCCGAACCCAAACTGTTCCTTAGTCCAGCGACTTGACTGTACTGACTACCTACCAGACCACTCCAACCCAACCCGAAGACCCGATTTTCGGGTTGGGGGGGGTAAGGGTTCCACGCGTGTTTTTGTCGAGGTTTCCAGACCCCCCCCAAACTAGAAATCGAGGGTAAATCTGAACCTTCGGGTTGGGTTGGGGTGGTTTGGTGGGTGGTGATGTACGGGGAAACCTACGTGTTTGCCTGTCCCTGTGGGGCCTCCGGGAAGCTGCCTGTTGCCACGGCCGCATCCGCAGACCCAAACACACGTTCACTGCCCGAAGGGCGTGCTGGAATATTGTCGGGGCGATGACCTAAGGAACGATAAATAAGGAATGAGGTCCATTCCCCATACGTTAAACTCCGATGTTCCATGAGAGACCTCAGGAAAACCCAAGGAGCACTGCGAACACAACAACAAAGGAACACGGAGCCCCTCCCAAACGAAAAGGATTCCTTCTTCAGCGGCCCGACTGTATGTCGCATCGGGCCACACCAACCCCGAGTCGACATCGAGCCGGACCGGCTGTGCCATGATGCACAACAGCACTATGTCAAGATCGAGTCGCATCGACTCGTCAAGATGCTGGTCGCATCGGATCGACCAGATCGAAGTGAAGTCCTGGGAGAAGTGGTGTGTGTGTGTGTGCACGCTCTCTTACTCGGCGTTTCAACATTGAGCGCATAGGGGGGGGTCTGGCTCTGGACCTCTGCTTGATGCGACCGCTTGCAGCAGTGCTTTCGATGCGGAAGAGTCCACCTGCTCGAGACAGGCGCCAAAAACAGCCAAGATCTACTCCATAAGGGGGGGGGCGAAGGCCCGCGCCCATCGGCAGAAGAATGAATCAGAAAACGGCTCTATTTGGCCCGTCGGGTAGGCGAGCGAGACCGCGAGACCCGCGCCGGCAAAGGTTCACGTCAGGTCCGCTGGTTCGGCGACCGACATGGGATGTGCTCGCGTCGTCGGGTGCAGCTCGGCCCCATCAGGGTTAGGTCGGGCGTATCCTCCTACAGGCGGGTCTTGGAAGAACAAGGAGAAATAGTCAAGACATATCCTCAAAAATAATCCAAAATAGTAGAAACATCGCTCCCATAGTGGTTTTGGATTATTTTTGAATTTTCCTCCTGTAGAGGGACATGCCCGACTTAACATTAGGGTGAACCTTTCCTCACCACCCCCCATTCATCGCCCCCACCCCATTGCGCAACGCCCGCCTCCCTTCTTCAAGCCTGCCGGGTTAGGCGGCTCTCACGAAGGGCGGGGCACATGCGGGCGCCACCATGATCTCTTTAGCTTCGGGGGCGGAGTCTGCAGGCGTGTTGTGAGCGGAAGTCTCTGACTCAGTGCGCAACCCGACGCGCACAGTCACGTGGAAGGAGCACGCCTCGCGCAAAGCCACTCGTCGCACGCACATACACACAACAACACACGCACAATACACACACACCAACCCTCCCTGCTCCCTCCCCCTCCCCCCCACTTCCCATTCTCCTCTCGACCCCCTCTCCCTCTCCTCGCCCGTGTGGTGCGATGCAGTGGCCCTCGAAAATGCAGACCGAGGAGGTCCGAACAATCAGAAAAGATCAGGAGCGGGAGGGCGGAATGAGGAGAGGGCGGCGGGCATGAGAGGGAAGGCGAACGGGCTGCAATCGATGCCACTATCAAAGAAAGCGCAACCGCAACATATTGTCACCGTCCTGGCCGAAGACTGCTTGGCGGACAAGGGTCCGACAACAAAACTGACCCGGTCGGCAAGCACTGGCAAGATGAGATCCCACATAGTGCGGGCGGTCCTGAAAGTGGGAGCAATCATCGAATACTTGCTCTTACCAGGCCTCGCACGAGAGAACAAGGGAAAATTATCGGATGACAATAGTCGCGGCAAATTGCTCAGATGGCCTTGTAGTCCAGCGAGCCATCCGCGTCGACGCAGGCATGGTCGACAATGATGTCGATCTGAAGATTGGGACAGAAGGAGGATCTCAAGATCAACGTGCATGGGCTGTGTGTGGCAACTGCTATACTGGTGGGGTCGATCGAAATCAACAATGAGGGCCGGTTGCGACCTCATTGTGCCTGGGGCCGCACATCCCATCCCCATGCGAATCGGAGCCAGAGCGAGGGATGGAGAGATAGCAAGAGAGAGAGAGAGAGAAAGAGAGAGAGAGAGAGAGAACATGATAGAGAAAGAGACAGAGACAGCGGGAGAAAGAGAGAGAGAGAGAGAGATTGCAAAACACCGGAGGGAAAAAGAGAGAGAGAGATTGACATCGATAGGGAGGAGAAAACCCTGATACACACATGGCACACAGCAGTGGGCCCCAAGTTCGATGCCTTCCCTCACCGGCGTGCCGAGTCGCGATGGCGGTCCGAGCATGTGGCGCTCAAAGACGACGCACACCGTGGCCAGTCCTCGGGGACTCGAGGACCACGCCACGCCCAGCTCAAGCCGCCCGGCTTCGAGCCCCGCGCCCCGCGGCGCGCGACGCTCTCCGCGCTCCCGCGCCGCCCCCGTGATCGGAGGGCCGCCCTCTCTGGTCCAGACCACGGCGCGCGAAGCGCAGTGATCCGCGAGCCTCCGCGGGGGCCCCAGCTCTCCCCATACAGCAGGCGCCCGACCACGAGAAACCTTCCACAAGAGACCCAGCCCTGAGACCCCAGGACGTCCATGGACTTGTGGTGTGGGAGCGTCACGCTTTCCGCAGCAAGACCATCGAAACACAAGAAACCCAGGGCATCCTGGAGGCAAGCAGGGTGTGTCGTGGCATGGGTCTCCACTGTATACTCCCCATGTTCCACCTCCTGCCCTCCGCTCTCTCCCCCTTCCCTCCTCCCCTCCCCCGCCGTTCCCCCTGTCCCCCTCCTCAGGTTTCACTTCAGGCCTCCCCCCCCCCAAAGCAATAGAGAAGACATCACAGCTCCTCCCTCCACCCCTGCTTCTGCTGTTCGTCCTTCCTTCCCATATGGCAAGTCCGCTCCAACGCGAACTCGGTCCCCAGACTTCATTGAAGGGGCCCCAGGACACACAAATAAATACACACAAATAAAACGATTCCCCATATTTTCCAATATTTTCCGGGTTTTGTCTTCCCCCCCACTTCCATTCATTGTGTCTGTGTTTTTTCCCCTCCTGATTCATGTCGGAGTCCACCCTGGCCAACTCTCCGAGGTGCACCCCACCGTGGTGACAAGGCCCCCCAAAGGCCACACTCCTCGAGCCTCGACCTCGGAGGGAGGAGAAGCGATGCCAACACCACCTGGGGGCCCACCTCCAGCGAGGAGGTCCACGATGCCTCCCCGAGCTGGATGCTGGGGATGTCTCGAGCGAGAGGGGGGGACCACACCACCAGGGAGACTCCCCTTGCCTCCTCGCACCTCCCCGCCCTGCTGGTGCTGGTGTCGCCTTTCCTTGTTCCCACGATCTTCACGCTCCACTAGAGAAGGACTTACAAACGCATGTCTGGAGGTGCGGGGATAATAGGATTGGTGCCAACCCAAGACACCCGCGCCGAATCTCCGAAAACAAATGATTACGCAAGCGTGCTTGTGCGCGTTCTACTCTTCCGTGAACCGTGGACCACTTCGGCGACACCCAAATCGGAACGACAACGAGTGAACCGATGGCGGCACCGAACCGGACCGAAACCCATGGATCGAAAAGGGCCTGGACGGCGGCAGCTGCGAAGACCGAAACGACCGAAAACAACCCACGGCCAAACAGACCAACAATCTGAAGCGCAGACGGCCTTGTCCTCCCTCTCATCGGGAGCGGCCAAGAGGGGGGTGTCCAAGAGGGGGGGGTGCAAATCATGACCGGCGGCATGTGCGCGGCCCAGCGGGGGGGCCGGGAACGTAATGGAATAAGAAGAGGCGCCACGACATCTGGGGAGATATCATGGCCCCCGCCATGATATCCACCCCCCCTAGTCATCACCCCCCTCTTTTCCGCCCCCAGTCTCAGTTGTCTCTGCATCTCCGTCCCCTGCCTCTCAAGCGGGAAAAGCAGCCGCCTGGTCCGACGTCAGCGGGGCGCCGCGCGACGCGCTGCGGGAGGCCTCCAGGCTGGCGTTGAGCGATCTCAGGGTGTGCCTGACAATATCCTGGGCCGGGGCAGGGATCCAGACCCCCGAGGCTCGTGAGCATCGGCTGCGAGGCTCGTCCGCTCAAATCTATCAACTTCGGTCTGGGTGCCTGCATGGAAGCAGGGACAAGACCACAACCACCACCAGCAACAACACCACCACCACCACCAACCACTAACCACCACCACCACCACCACAACCACCACCACCACCACCACCACCACCACCACCACCACCTGGGGGATGGAGGCAGAAGGGGTTCAGGAGTGGTGGCGTATGCTGTTTCGGTCGCTCTCGCGGGACAGCATGCACACCTGCATCCGGCATGTCAGTCCATCCTGCACTCCAACAGGGGGTGATGGTGGTAGCGGTGGTGCGCTGTCTGTCCCCACACAAGCATCGGGCTCTGAGACCATGAGCCATCTGGGGTGAAGAACGGCTCCCGGGAAAGGGGGGTCGAGACCATCTTGGCCCGTGCATTGATATAGATGCAACGCCCACGGTCTGGGCGGACATTGGAAGATGGAGTTCAGGAAGGCGTCGGGTTCCCACCGTCCCGCCCCGCGCACGCTCTGCCGCACTGTTTCATTCCTCCATCGCCTCGGGGACCAGGCGAAAGGGAGCGGGGGGGGATTGACGCGACGACCTTCCGCTCTGCGGCTTGCCGAAGGGCAGGGAAGGGGGTGAAAAGAAGGGGACCCGGGATTCTTCTGACCCAGGTCAATCCAATCCGGACCCGGGTCAGTCGGGCCTTGCAAAATCCTGCAAGGTTCTGCAAGACCCTGCACCCAAACCCGGATGATCAATGCGCAGGATCCTGCAGGGCCCTGCAGGATCCTGCACCCAGGCCCGGGTCAAAGCGGCCCTGGCCCTGCAGGATCCTGCAGGATCGGGCGCTCTGGCTGACTGACCCCCGCTTCCTCTGGCCCCCGTCTGAAACCGAGGATTTTGTACTGACCCCCGTCTGAAACCGAGGGTTTTGTTGCTCCCGTCGTGCTCAACGGCCACATCGCAGAAACAATGTCGAGCACCCGAGGATTTTGTACTGACCCCCGTCTCAAAAAAACCCGAGGGTTTTGTTGCTCCCGTCGTACTCAACGGCCACATCGCAGAAACAATGTCGAGCACCCGGAAAAGTAGATCGAAAGAGTGTCGAAGCCGTGTCGGGCGAGCGCCCCCCCCGGGGCCCGGCACGCGAAAACCCTCTGGCTTCGGCACCTGTGCTGGGGCTCGACTTTGCTCTCTTTGGGCGCCCGAGTTATCCGGGGTAACTCGGGTCCGGGGTAACTCGGGTTTGGATTCCCGAAAAACGAACCCGAGTTATCCCTGACCCGAGTTACCCCTGATGATTCGGGGCTCTGATCTCTGGTGATCAGTGCTAAAAGTTACCAGCCTCGAACGCATCCCTATCCCCAAGATTGACACGCCACAAGGCGATGACAATCTCACGGATCCGCCCTCAAAAAAGAAGGCAATCCCTAAGATTGGCATCGTGATGAGGAGGTGCCCATCATAGGGATAGGGATATGTGCCAGGCTGGTAATCCAGTAGTTGGATGCTCGTTCTGGGGACCTTCCTGGAGCCACTCGCTCCACTCGTGCGTCGAAGCTGCGTCGAACGTCAGTCGATTTGGGTCGACCCTGAGTCGACCCTGAGTCGAACCCGAGTCGAACCTGAGTCAAACCTGAGTCGAACTCGAGTCGAACTTGAGTCGAACTGGGGTCGAACAGATCCATCAGGTGGGCTCCAGGAATGTCCCCGAAACGAGCATCGAGCAATAGGCTGGAACATCCTAGCCCGAGGGACCAACCCGTGGCCGACGCCGGCGCCCCGCCGGCGGAGCCGCCCTCGCTCCGCGTCCGGCCGCCTCCGCCGACCGTCTCCGCCGCCCGCCAGCCGGCGGAGAGCGTCGGCGGCGCGCAGAGGGCGTCCTTACAGTCAGCCAGTGCATCAGCGGGCGAAGAGCGGTGTGACATAAACTTCTTCGCCGTCGGCGACACCTGCCCCTGGGCGGCTGGAAAGTTTATACCCTTACGGTGGCGCCGTAGGGGTATAAACTTTCCAGCCGCCCAGGGGCAGGTGTCCCCGACGGCGAAAAAAAATATGTTACACCGTTCTTCGCCCGCTGAGTGCAACAAGGATGCGCCATACAGTCGGGGCGTTGACCTAAGGAACCCTAAATAAGGAACGAGGCCCCTTTTCCCATAAGCTCAACTTCGATGTCCCATGGAAGACCTCAGGAAAACAGAAGGCAAACTGCAGCCCAATCAAGGAACAACGAGCCCCTCCCCAACGAAAAGGGTTCCTTCTTCAGGGCCCCGACTGTACGGTTGCGCATGCCACGACAATGGACACCCTAAGAGTCCTATCATCGAATCAAACATGTATTTTAATAGTGCGGGAAGAATGTCCTGGAAATGTTATTTTTTATATAAAACTGCGCTGTACATGTTTAACGCAGTGTTAACACATGTTCTAGACATCTGGAAATTGTTTGGCAACATGCTTCCTCTCCATGGATCGTCCTCCACAACGAGAAGGGTGCAAGGGCCTTGGACGCCCATTTCAAAGCTTTTCGAGCGGGGCGCGGCCAGCGAAAGCGGCGAAAGATGGACCGAGGAGGCAAAGAAGCAAGGGTACCCTTGGGAAGGTTGCCCGTCCTTGATATGCGGGTTGACTAAATTTGCAGACTTGGAAGTGGGCATCAACAACAACAACAACAACTACAACAACAACAACAACACCAACACCAACACCAACACCAACAACAACAACAACAACAACAACAACAACAACAAGAACAACAACAACGAAAACAACAACAGAGGCGCGGCCTCTACCAGGGGAAGCTGACCCTGGATTTCGGTGTTGGCGGTCACGCTCTGGTCACCTGCGAAGCCCGAATCTCACCAGCATCGCCGAGGTCGGGATCATCCATCCTCGGTGGAGGCACACCGCCGATATTGGTGTTGCTAGGGCTCCCAACTTCGCGCTTCGCGCTGCGCGAAGCGCGAAGCGCGAATAACTTCGCGCTCTCGCGCCGCCCTCCCAAAGGGAGAATAGGAGGACGAGGAGGAGGGGGAGAAGGAACGAGGACCGCGAAGCGCGAAGCGCGAATAACTTCGCGCCCTCGAGGGAGCCCTTGGTGGAAGGCTTCTCAGAATGAGGCTGCTTCCTAGAAGGCGCCCTCCTCACATCCTATTTGAGCAGGCCCGCGCCTTCCGCAAGGGGTGTGTGGAGGGGGGCGAATCTTTTCCGGGGAGGCGTAAGCCTCGGACACGGGCGACTCGGGCTGGCCCGACGGGGCCATCATGAAAACCGCTGATGGAGGATTTCTCCGAAGGGCTTAGGCGACCCATCCTCCTCCTCCGCCTCCTCTTCCTCCCTCCGCCTCCTCCTCCTCCTCCTTCTCCTCCTCCTCCTCCTCCATCTCCTTCCTCCTCCCCCTCCCCCTCCTCCACCTCCTCCTCCTCCTCCTTCTCCTCCTCCTCGTCCCCCTCCTCCCCCTCCTGCTCCTCCTCCTCCTCCTCCTCCCCCTCCTCCTCCTCCTCCCCCTCCTCCTCCTCCTCGTCGGGTCGCCGACGGCCCCGGGGGAACCCGTGCAGCCGCTGACGTCCCGCTTCTACTTCCGCGGGCACCCGCCGAACTTCGGCCGAGAGCTCCACCGGCGGTCCCGCGCCGCTCTCTCGGCTTCCCGCAGGCAGACGACCCGCCGAGGGCGAGAGCCTCGCGCCGCAAGCGAGGGCCACTCTGCAGCGCCCCGTGTGCGGGACGGGGCAGGGCGACGAACTCGGCACTGGAACTGATGATGTTGCTTCTGCTGATGATGCTGCTGCTGATGATGATGATGATGATGATGATGTTGAAGATGACAACGATGATGATGGTGGTGATACTGATGCCTACTATGATGATGAAGATGAAGATGAAGATGAAGATGAAGATGACGATGCTGATGATGATGCTGATGATGACGATGATGATGACGATGATGGGGCGCACAAGGCCAGACTAAAACAGCGAGCCCTCCTCCGAGGACGGGGCAGGGCGACGATCTCTACACTGGGGCGCACGAGGAAAGACTAGAACAGGGAGTCCTCCTCCGAGGCGTGTGCCCGACCCAAACATCTCGTACGACCACCGTGTGGTGAGACAGCGTTTCCCGAGCGATGCGGCCAGAAAACACGCGCCAGGAAGAGTCTATGCCGGAAGCCTCCCCTCGGCGCGCGCGTCGCCCCGGGGGGGGGGCCTATCCACTGCTCCCTGGCCAGGCCCGGGCTGAACCCAGCAGCGGTGTATACGCCACTCCCTCCTGGCTGGACTTCAGTCGGGCGTGTCCATCTACAGGAGGAACATTCAAGACCAGTAACAACAACGATATGGGGACGATGTTTTGACATTTTCCTGTCTACTTGTGAATCGGTGTTTGACTATTTCAGAATTCCATCAAAAACCCTTCTGTAGGAGGACACGCCCGACCTAAGGCTACAGTGCGGGCGCGGCCGCAAGAAACCCTCGCAAGAAACCCAACCCTGAGAACCTGCGCGCGAGGTGCACCGGAGGGGAAATCCGGAGCACCCCGAACCCAGCAGCTCCTTCAACGGCCGTGGGAAGTCGCCGCGCAGCTCGAGCAGCTGAGAAACCCAGGATGCCCTGACGAAAAGCATATGGTTTCTTGATGCGCGCCCCCTTTGTAGGCCAGAAGTGAAGGGGCCCTGACACACACACACACACACACACACACAACAACAAAAAACACAAATAGCAGGATTCCCAATATTTTCCCGTGTTTTCTGGGAATTTGTCTTCCCCGCACTTCCCTGATTTTCCTATATTTCCTGGGGATCGACGATACATTGTGTCTGTGATTTTTCCGCTCCTGGAGAAGGGCGTACACGCAGCTCCCAGGCCCGAGAGGGGCCCCGCCAGGGAGCCGTGGACATGCGCATAAGATTTCCTCGCCCGACGGGACGCACAAAAATTAAAAAGTACTTTGAAACAACTACTGAAAAAATGCTCCATGGGCACAAAAAATACTCAAAAATAGTGCCCCCGATTGTTTCTGGACTACTTTTAGATATTCCCCCCTGTAGAGGGACAGGCCCGACTCACGTACACACTATCCTGGGGCCCAGGATGGCCCCGGCCTGGCACGGTGGCGGCGTCTGGATGCCTGCGTCGGACAACGTGCACGAGCACAAGCCCTCGAGGGTGGGTGCGAACGTCCTGGATCTACGCCGGCCGCCCTGCGCCAGGAGGGGCGCCGGGGGCGCCGCCGGGGGTGCTCCGTCCTTCGCCCCCCCCCCATGGTCCACTACTCCCCTGATCTAGGGCCTGCGAGTTTACTGAAGGGGCCCCAGGACACACAAATAAATACACACAAGTAAACGGATTCCCAATATTTTCACGTATTTTCTGGGTTTCTGTCTTCCCCCCCCACTTCCCATATTTTCCCAATATTTTCTGGGGGATCGAGGACTAATTGTGTCTGTGCTTTTTCCCCTCCTGATTTACACGCGGCAGGCAAGGAACACATACCCCCAGGGGAAGAACGATCGAAGACGAAGAGATCGGGAATCGAGAATGTGTGACATACGTGTTGAATGGCGCGCGAGCAGGTCAGAGCGAACACTCTTAAAACTATCGTTGTTGTCTTCGTTGCCATCGCCCGCGACACGCCCGCGCCCATCGCGGGACCCACCCCGCGAGCCCACTCCCAACCCAGCCGCGACCCACTCGCGACCCGCCCCGCGCTCGCCCCCTCCCTCTAAAAGAGACAAAACAAAAAACTATCAGCATGAACGTTTGGCGCTCCGCGCGGATTTCTTGGATCTGCGCTGGACCCCCCTCCCTGGCGCGCGGAGCGCGCCCAGGGTGGCGCTGGAGGCGCGCCGGGGAGGCCCAGCGCGGATCCACGAAATCCGCGCCACCAAACAGAATCTTTATGTTTGCGGCGTCCGTTCTTTTCTTATTCGACGCTCTCATCCGCGACTGCAGGGTGTGCCATATTCGCAAGGGCTCCCAGCTTCGCGCTTCGCGCTGCGCGAAGCGCGAAGCGCGAATAACTTCGCGCCCTCGCGCCGCCCCCCCAAAGGGAGAATAGGAGGACGAGGAGGAGGGGGAGAAGGAACGAGGACCGCGAAGCGCGAAGCGCGAATAACTTCGCGCCCTCGAGGGAGCCCTTGTATTCGTGATCCTTCCCTGGAGCCTGGGAAGACGGACTGGATCGGAACGCGCAGCGAGTCGGGCCGCATCCTGAGAAGGGACCGGCCGTCCCGGCATCCCGATAGGCCTACCACGAAATGCTGTCAGAACTCAAGCACGTTCTGAGAACAAGGGCAAGTAATTCTTCTCAGAACATAACCCGACGCGGTAAAACACGACGGTCTCAGCCAGAACCTGTTCTGAGAACATGTCTTGCAGACCACAAGAAGGTTCTTAGAACATTGCCTGGTGGGCCTAGAGGGCGAGCCAAGACGCTTCGCCACTACTTGAGCATCGGTTTGGACGCCCAAAATGGGTACGGAAAACATGGATACAATGCCCAACAACAAATGTTGTCCCAAACCAACAGCGGCCGCTGTTGGGCAGGCGGCCTTCTGTCTCGAATGGACACAGGCAGCGGCGGCGCGGACAGCGAGTCCTGCTCAAAATGAACAGGAACTGCTGTTGGGCATTGTAGGGAAACGAACTCTACACAACGACGCTTTTTCCGACCCTGCGCCGAAATTCGCACAGGAACGCGGATCCTGGTGTATACGGGATCCTGGTGTATACATGTGTCGTCGCTTCCATTGGAAAAAAGCATGAGGAAAGTATACACCACACCACCCCGACCCTCAAAAAGGTCTTGGGATTGAAAAACAACAAACCGCCACTGGCTATGTATATGTTCCAATTTCCGACATTGTACCCGTTCTTTCCGTACCCATGAACAGGAACTGCTGTTGGGCATCTGGCCATCGCTCGGACGTCCATTCCATGTGTTCTTGTCGGCTTCGTGCGTGGCTTCTTCGCGGGATGATCCAAGATGCCCCTTCATAGCCCCCGCCGAGGAGAAGTGCACACGTCCGAGCGACACCAAGGCATTGTACCCGTTCTTTCCGTACCCATCTCGTTCGTGCCGAAGCGGCACCGAGCGGCGAGCCACCCCCCCCGCGGGCTGCCCCGGCGCGTCCCGCGTCACGCGCCCCGGTGCGCCAGGCCTGCCGCCCTTGCGCTCCTCGGCCGCGGCGGCGCGCTCCTCGGGCCGGGCGGGGCCTCCCTTCCTCCTCGTGCTCCTGCTCCTGCTCCTGCTCCTGCTCCTCCTCCTCCTCCTCCTCCTCCTCCGCCTCCGCCTCCGCCTCCGCCTCCTCCTCCTCCTCCTCCTCCTCCTCCAGCTCCGGTCTCCTCTAACTCCTCTTCCTCTTCTCTTTTCTCTCTTCTCTTCCTCTTCCTCCAATTCCTCCTCCTCCTCCTGCGCCTCCTGCTCCTGCTCCTCATACTCTCGCCCCTCCTCGCAACTGGGAAATCCATGATTTGGGCATCACCAAGCTCTCCTGGAGAGTCTCTTGGAGGCCTGGGCCTCGTGTGCCGTCGTGAAACTATCGAGGGCCGTCTTCAGGCCATCGTGGGCCATCTTGATCTTGGGGGCAGAGCGGGCCAACTTGGAGGCCTCGTGGACCCTTTGGGCCGTCGTGGATGCCAACTTCAATCGGCGAGGGCCAACTTGGAGCCAGTCTTGGACCGTCTTGGGGGCATCTTGGGCCATCCTCGGGCCCTCTTGGGGCTTTCTTTGGGGCCTTCTGGGCCGTCCCGGGCCCATGTTGGAGGCCTCTTGGACCGTCGTGGGCGGTCGGAAGCAGAAAAAGGCAACCAAACTCAATGAACATCAAATGGATAATCAACATATTTGGCTTCGTCGGGTCCTCCTGGAGGTCCTCTTGGAGGCCTCTTCGGCCGTCTTCGGGGCCTCCTTGAGCCGTCTCGAGGCCATCGTAGGCCGTGTTGGGATCATCTTGGGCCATCACGTAGGCATCGTGGACGAACTGGGAGGCATCCTGTACCCTCTAGGGCCGTCCTGGAGGCAATCTTGAACCGTCCTGGGCCAACTTAGAGGCCATCGTATCCCTATTGGAGGCACCTTGGCCGTCTTGGAGACCATCATAAAACCGTCTTGGGCCACCTCGATATCGTCGTGGGCCGTATCGAGGCCCTCTGGGGGGGCCTCTTGTTCTGTCTCGGTGAAGTATTCAAGGCCTCTTGTTTTGGGTCAGAGAGCACTGGGATCGTCAACTTCTCCAGGTCCCCAAGGCTGGCCCAAACTTTGCCTTGCCCAGCATCCTAAAAATATGGGATGCAAGCAGAATTCTGACAGGCGCTCACACGCTAATCAAGCACAGGGAGATATGTGAAGCCAGCACGAGGACACATGGGTTGCCTCACATGGCGGCGTCTGTTGTCCACTCCTCGGGGATCTGGCGCCATCTCTCCCCGGGAATCTTGTCGACTGGTGCACGTCTGAATCCCACCAGCCCTCTGGGCGTCGGTGGTTTAGGGCGTTTCCTCTTCCACCCCACCCTCTTCCCCTTCGGGGAGGGGTTTACCCCTCCCCCTACCCCCTCCCCACTGACCTGGACAGGAGGGGCGGGGAGCGGTCAGAGCGTCCAAGACAGCCTCGGCGAGGAAGCCAACATCATTGATTTTAGCAGGGTTGTGGCCCCATTTTGGCCTCCTGGGGGGGCCGCGCTAATTAAAGCTCAGCTCTTCTTTGATAGATCTCCTCCAAGATGGCACAAAGAAGCGCCCAGGAGGCCCCAAGAGGTCCCAAGATGGCCCCAAGATGGCCCCAAGAGGCCCCAAGAGGCCCCCAGAAGGCCCCCAAGAAGACCTTCAGAGGCCCCAAGAGGCCCCCCCCCCCCGAGGCACCCAAGACCCCGAAGAGCCCCCCAGGATCGCCAAGAGACCCCCAAGCCGTCCCAAGAGGCCCCCAAGAATCGCCCAAGAGATACTCCAAGAGGCTCCTACAGGCATCCAAGAGACCTCTGGCCCTTGTGCTTGCCCTCCTCCTCCTCCTCATGTTCCTCCTTCCTGCTCCTACTCCTTCTCTTCCTCCTCCTCCTCCTCATCCTCCTCCTCCTCCGCCTCCTCCTCATCCTATTCATCCTCCGTCTTCCCACTCCCTCATCCATCCATCCATCCACCTCCTCCTTCTCCTCCTCACTCCTTTGCACGGTTCGGCCGTCCTCCTCTTTGCTGTCGCACTTCCCTGATCACCTCAACTCGCCTGGACATCGTTTCGGGATGGGCTGGTGGGGATAAGCGAAGCGTCTAGAATTCGTAGCCGCCTGCGGACTGCGCGACACCACGCTATCAACGTGAGATGCATTCAGCAGAGACGCCAAATCGGCGGGATGCTTCTGCGAAAGACGGGTACGCTATCCATTGTTCTGACCTTGACTGTCACGCCTCCACAAGAACGCCCTTGTTTACCGTACTTCTTCGACCCGTCTGATATGAATACAACGTATTCTCTGACGGTGTCACATATTCCAAATGATCGACCATATTATTTTCTCGGTCGGAATATTTGTGGTTTATAAGGCATCGTTCTGAATTCGGTGCTGGACCTAAAAAGGCACGGGCGACCAGTCGGTGCACAAGGAACCATGAAACCTGGCCACACATATAAACATCAACAGCTCGATAGCCGGCGGGGGTCCTAGATACCCATGAGACCGCATGCCTCGAAGACTTGACGCGCCCAAAAGAGCTGACTTCCCAAGTGGTGAGCGTGGAGTCCACACGTGGATGTAATGCTGGTCTCCATTCCTCACCAATCAAGAAAAGCGGACTGGAATCGGCATAGCGGAACTCCAAGCCTCCGGTTGAACTCTGCACCCCCTGGCAATATAAACCAATAGAACTCGAACGGAGAACCAGCTGGCTCACAGCCTCTTTGATAGAACAAAAACGGTCCCACGTCTCCGATTCACGCCTTCTTGCGAGTATTACCCTCGAGTTTGCTTGTACGCTCCACCTTCGCAGAGGATTGTTTTTAAAGTGATGTAACATATTTTGCGCACGGGATACGTACTCCAAATTATTCGCACGATTGTTGCTTTTATTCCCATCCACGTGGTTGACTTCAAAACGATCATCGCTCGGCGGAGGTCCTAGAAATGCATGGGCAACTAGACGATTGACAAACAAAAATACGACTGCCAATACCGGTGGTGTGGTATCCATCCTGCTGTCTGCACCCATAGTGGACAACTCCGCGTCTGTTTTGTACTCGGCCATACGAGCTCACTCCTGCAACGCCTATAGGCACAGTGCCACAAAATCTGCTGCAGATGCTGCGTCTGGAGCGCAAGCGCTGCCAGTGGGCCATTTACTGTGACAACAATATGCCAATGTATCAACTGCACCGAATTCTTCCCGGGACCGAAAACCAACTGCACCGATCCACATGACTTGAGCCACAATGGCTTGAGCCAAAATGACGACGGAGGCAATATTAAAGGCATCTTGGGCCGCTTTGGGCGGTCGGAAACCCTGAAAGCCAACATCGTTGAATATTTTTCTGGAAGTGAATAGAAAGCGAATATTATAAAAATGTGTGTTGTCCCATGTGGAAGGGGCGATGTTGGTTCCCGTGGGGCCGTCTTGAGGCGCCTCCCGGGGGCCGCTTCCTGTGCTGTCTCGAAGCCATCGTGAGCGGTCGTGGACGGCTCCTGGGGCGGCTTCGGCCCTGCGGGGCCGCTCCGGGCGCTTTGCCGTGCCTTCCTGAGCTGCTCGGAGCCGCCAGGGGGAAGCGGTCCAGGAGGCCCCGGAGGGGGTCCAGGTTTCTGCGGCCGAAACAAGATTGGGGGAGAGGAGAAAATCCGGGGAGGGTGTGCAGACTCGGGGCCCGTGCCACTGGTACCCCCGCATATGATACAAGTCTTTCAGGAGAGCCGTAGCCCCCGAGCGAGCTTGTCCCCTGATGGCCAGCCACTGCCAGACGCAGTCTTTGCGGAGAGTTTCACCGCGCACCGCATCTCGGGCCCCCATCGGCGATCGGTGGGCGATTGGGAATCGATCGGGCCATCGAGTCTCCAGCAGCCGTTCGGGGCGATCTTGGCTCCCTCGGACGGCCGCTGGCAAAGTCCTCGTCCTCATCGTCCTCGTCCTCGTCCTCAAGCCTATCCCACCCCAATTACCTTACTAAGACAAATCCAGGACGAGAATATAATCAGGTGAGGATAAATCGAGAATTTCTGAGATCCGGCGGCTCTGGAAGATGTCTCGGGCGCCGCGGCCCTCTCAGAGCGATCGGGATCGCTCTGGAAGGGCTCCGGAACGCTCTGGAACGGATCTGTCCTCGTCCTATAGTCTCGTCCGACTCGCCCCTGTTTTCCACCCCGAGCCATTTGTGTTACGGTCTCGGCCTGGGGGCGTGGTGAGTCGGCGGCGAGCGAGGGGGGAAATGAGAAGGAGAAGGCCTTCTCAGAAGGCGGCGGGACTTCTCAGAAGCCCTCGCGCCTCCTGAAAGTTTTTGGCTTGTCTTCGGCTTATCAGAAAACTGGGGGACTTCCGAACCTCCTGAGAAATCCTTCTCCGTCTTACATCCCCCCACTCGCTCGCCGCCGAGTGAGGGTCCCCGGAGGACAAAGAGATCAAAGATCCTCCCGTCGGGGCTCCTCCCCGGCGAGAGGAGGCCTGGGAGCACGGTCTCTTCGTCCTCGCCGCCCCTTGCCATCGCTCGGACGCCCATTCCCCATGTGCATTTGTTTGGTTTCGTCGTACGTGCTTGCTGCAATACGCAGAGGTTACGTTCCGGCGCGCCTGCACTCAGCTTGGACATGTCCTCTGCACGAGCTTTCCTTGGCCTTCTATACTGCCATGGTTCCTGCCGAGGCGCCGTCTAGGTGCGCCTTCTTGCGTGCGTGCGTGCGTGTTTTTTTGTCGGCAGCTGCTCCAGGATGCTCCTCGAGGGTTCTCGCCGAGACACACAGTAATGCACACGCCCGAGGGAGGCCGAGGCTCTCCTCGCGAAGACCCCAAACAGGGTCAGATCTTCCGTCGTCGAAGAGATCGTCGTTGTCGCCGCCGTCGTCGTCGAGATCGTCGTCGTCGAGATCGTCGCCGTCGTCGAGATCGTCGTCGTCGTCGTCGTCGTCGAGATCGTCGTCGTCGTCCAGAGAGAGGAGCGGCCAGCGCGGGGCCAGCGAGGTGAGGAGGCCCCCACAGAGGAGTCCTCCAGCACCTGCAGCGTGCTCAGAAGGCTGGAGGCGTTGGCCATGATGGTGGTGCAGATCTGCTCCTGGGGGTGATACTTATGTATCCAGGGCACCCCCCCAAGACGGTGCGAGGATCTCGAGAGCCTCGGAGGCCTCGAGGCTGTCACGGATACATACTTATACAGAAATACATATATACATGTATATATACATATATATATATACATATATATAGATGTGTGTATAGACAGATCCAATATATATATATATATATATATATATATATAATAAAGCATCGGTGGGTCGGCCGTGATGGTGGCGTAGGGCTGCTCCTGGGGGGTGGGGAATATCGAAGGCACAACCGTGCGAGGATCACGAGGCTCTCGAGAGAATCGAGGAGTCGAGGGCATCGAGGATATCATCGGGGTGTTGACCATGATGGTGGTGCATTATCTGCTCCTGGGGGGGGATCACGGGTCGACCAGGCAGGGCAAGATCGAGGATTGAGGATCCAAGCTTCGAGGATCCAAGCTTCGAGAAATGAGGATCGAAGCTCGAGGAGGAGGAGGGGGAGTAGGCTGAGGAGGAGGAGTATCGAACGTAAGGCGGCTTCGACCGCCGTCGTCAATCGAGGATCAAGAACCGAGCAGGAGGGTGATGGTGGCGCATGTTTGCTCCTGTGGATTTTGAGGCAAATGCTGGGAGGCCATCGTGAGAGCGACTTCAGGGGCAACTGAGCCGAACTAGCCAAAATTAACCCTGCACTCAACAATATTGAGCGGGATTAAACCAGATTGCATGGGATCTGAAGCGGGATTATGCTGGACCCGGCCAGTTTTCGACGATGGATGTACTAGCGACAAATGTCAATCACTCGTCCCAGGCCTAGCACGGGAGGAAGAACCGCTGGCCGTCATCGGACGGAAAACTTGCGCCGTGAGGAAAAAAAAACACGACGAGGAACCGCGGGCCGTCTTCGGCCTCCGGAGGCCCTCGCCAGGCCCCGGAACCGTCGAAAGACGACTCGGGATTGAGAAGGTCCCTGGGAAAAAAGGTCCATGATGGGCCGTTTTCCCACCACCACTACCGTAGGTATGAGAGGGTGGAGGAGGAAAAGGACCAGGAGGAGGAGGAGGAGGAGGAAGAGGACCTCCTCCTCCTCCCTTTTCCCCCGTCCGACCTATGGTAGCGGTGGTGGAACATCGGCCCCTTCAGTCCAGGCCTCTGGTGAGCCACGCTGCGACAGCAACAAAAAACAAAATACGGCGCCAAATCTCCGGAAAGCTCGGGGACGGGCTGACCCGGGTCGGGCAGGTCGCCGTTGGTGCAACGGCACCCGCACCGATCCGTCTCCCCCGCATCGTTGTTTTCCTCCTCTCTACTGACTCCTCGTCCGCCGCCGCCGCCGCCGCCTTCTCCTCCTCCTCCTCCTCCTCCTGCTCCTCCTCCTCCTCCTCCTGCTGTTGTTTCTGCTTCTGCTTCTGCTCCAGCTCCTCCTCCTCCTCCTCCTCCTCCTCCTCCTCCTCCTCCTCCTCCTCCTCCTCCTCCCCTTCTTTCTCCACCACCTCCTCACTTTACTCCTCGCAGTCCATCTTCTCCTCCTCCTCCTCCTGATCCTCCTCCCTCGCCCTCCACAACCAAACAGGCACGCTCAACATGCCCCGCTGGCTCGTCTGCATTAGCTGCAGGTGTCACGTCCGTGCCGCCGCGGCCCTGTTCCCGAACATAGCCAAGCGGGAGCGGCGGGCATAGCGCCACGCCCCCCCCCCCCGCCGCCCAACGATCCAGCGCCACAGCTTGTCCGCGGCGACCCTGGAAGCGCCAAGCATCGGCAAAACAACTGGCCGCCACGAGTTTGTCTCGCCCAAACGAACACAGGGGGGGGAACATCGACCTGGAATCGGCGACGCGTTGCCGATGGATCGGCGACAGGCCCCCGACGGCGAATCTGAGCGTTCCTGGGCGGAGTGGGTTGTCGGGCCCTTGTCGACAATGAGTGGGCACTTGGTTCAAGGAATAGGTGACTCAAACATGAACCGTCGGAGGTCCGCTCGAATTTCCTGGGCCGGCGCTGGAACTCAACTCAATGGCGGTGTCTCCGAGGCCAGCTCGGCGCGCTGGCCCCAAACAAAGTGTGTGCGTGTGTGTGAGCGCGTGCGCATGGCGTTTGCTGTTACTCCATTCGGGGTCGACGCACTCTCTCCTGAACTATCCCCCCTCATGTTTGCCCCTGCGAACCTTGCTCCTCGACCATCGAAACCTCGACACCCTCGACCCGGGCGAGGGGGCACCGTGGCGCAGCAGCGGATGCGCCGCGGAGCGGGAGAAGGAAGAGGAGGAGGAGGAGGAGGAGGAGGAGGAGGAGGAGGAGGAGGAGGAGGAGGAGGAGGTGGAGGTGGAGGAGGAGGAAGAAGAAGAAGACGATGATGATGAGGAGGAGGAAGGGGAGGTCAACGAGGAGGAGGGGGAGGAGGAGGAGCAGTAGAAGGAGGGGGAGGAGGATGCTCGGGAGAATCAGGAGGGCGCACCAGGGTGCAAATGGAGGTTGTCAGGACGCCATGCGTCAAGCTGCCCCCTGAGAACTGCTGCGCGAGGGACTCGCCGAGGAGGAACTCCAACCTCGCCCCCTGCCGCGCCACTCGGGCGCCTGCCGCGCGCAGCGAGGGCGATGGAGATCTCCCACAGGCGCCCGAGGGCCGCTCTCCTCCGCCTCGCCGTCAGGCGCGTCGTTCGCGGTGGCGACGCCGAGGCTGGGGACGAAGTGGGTGGCGTCGAATCGGAGGGGCGCGCGCTTGGGCAAGGAGGCGTCGCCCACCTCCATGGCGCGAGCCACATCCGCCGCGGAGCCCAGGCGCACGTCGGGAGCATCAGGGTGGTGAAGAGCAGCCCGCGGAACGGCTGCGCCCCGATGGCAGCGCTTCCGGCGCGCTGGCGCCTGCGAAACGATCGTCCGTCTCCGCGTGGGGCCCGCCGTCGCCGCCCAGAGCCGCTCGCGCGGTCGCCGTCGCGACCAGCACGATGGGCCTCCCAGGTCGTGCGACTGCTCCGCCGCCTACCCGTCCTCGTCCTCGGTAACGTCGGGCGTGTGGGAGCACGGGTCGTGCTCGCCCGTCTGCGGCGCGGCCGAATCGTCGTGGGGACGACGGCCAGCACCAGCAGCATCCTGAGGAAGTACACCCACATCTGCACGAACATCGGCGTCGTCACCAGCGCGAGGAGCGCCACCAGGACGAGGGAGGTCCTCGGGGGGGTGCCAGCGGCAGCCTCCTGGGGTGCGCCAGCGGGGAGGAGCGAGACGTCCACGCGCTGGGCCTCCGCGTCCAGCTGCGCGCCGACAGTCGGGGTGGTGTCGCACGGGGAGGGCTCAGCGCTGCTTCCTGTGAATCTGGGGTCGCAAGGTACGCCGAGGACAGGAGTAAGGGGCCTACGGACAAACCTTGGGCCAAAATTGCTACGGAAGGAGGAGGAGCAGGAGGAGGAGGAGGAGGATGAGGAGGAGGAGGAAGAGGAGGAGGAGGAGGAGAAGGAGGAGGATGAGGAGAAGGAGCAGGAGGAGCAGGAGGAAGGGGAGGAGGATGAGGAGGGGCATGAGGGACGAGGGAGGAAGGGAGGGAGGCAGGGATGGAGGGATGGGAGGGAGGGGGATGGGCGGGAGGGAGGGAGGGGAGCGAGGGAGGGGAGGAGGCTGGATGGATGGTGCCACCTTCGCTCGGGCTGCATGCGGAGACGCCCCTGAGGGAAGGGCCGAGGGAGAGGGGAGTGAAGGAAGAGGAACGAGGAGAGGGAGAGGGGAGGGAGGCGGGCGGAGGGAGGACGGCGGAGAGGGTGCGGGAGGAGGAGGGAGGAGGGAGGGCTACGAGGAGACAGCGCCTCGAAAACTCGGAGGGCGAAAGCACCAAAGCCAATGGAATATCGACATTGTTGTGCCGTCCGCCTGATATGACGGCTCTGGAGGACGTCCCGGGCGCCGCGGCCTTCCCAGGGCGCTCTAGAACCTTCGGTGGGCGCCCCAGACCGGTCCGGACCAGACTTCTCCTCGTCCTGGCCCCGCCCGACTTGCCCGCCCCGAGCTGCTGTTGCTGACGGCCCTGGGGGCCTGGCGATGGCCCCCCTCAATCGCAAAACCACCTCACGCCGAGTCTGCTTCCCGACAGCGACCCGACGGGGGCTCGACCTCTGGGCCCCAACTCGGGCCTCCGGCGGCCGCTCGGGGACGATATCCCGGGCAAACCCGGCGGGCCGCTCGGGCCTCGGCGAGCGCTCTTTTGACGAGGCGCAG